>PVHP010000867.1:0-102635 GCA_004024765.1 Zapus hudsonius
TTCTTATTCACTAAGCTATCTCTCCAGCCCCTATTTGTCAATATATTAAGAAATAATCAATTGATTCCCATCCCATGCATTTGAAAAAAATTAGTTTGTTTTATGTAGAATGGGATAATATAGAATTATTAATAGAACATGAGCAGAATAATTCACAGTAAATTCACAGTAATGGGATACTAGATGGATATATGAAATTTCTACCCATTGGTTTTATAGTCTCTGAAATGTAAGCAACAGCAGAGTGATGTAATACTAAGAAATTTTTGTCGGGCTGGAGAGATGGCTCAGAGGTTAAGGCATTTGTCTCCAGTGCCTAAGGCCCTGGTTCAATTTCCCAGGACCCACATAAGCCAGACCCTTAAGGTGGTGGCCCTGGTGTTCTCTCTCTCTCTCTCTCTCTCTCTCTCTCTCTCTCTCTCTCTCTCTCTCTCTCTCTCTCTCTCTCTCTCTCTCTCTCTCTTTCTCTCTCTCTATCTCTACTTGAAAATTAATAAATAGAATATTTTTAAAAGAAATTTTTGTACACTAATAGATCATAGAGAGGGATCATGATTTATCTGTTTTTGTAACCCCACCTAATCGTGTATTTCTTGAAAGTACATGATATTTTATAAGGAAACCTTGCTCCCTCTCTTGCAGTGAGGACTTCGTTACTGACCATAGGACTTCAATCTGTGTCATTTTCTCACACTAGTTCACTATCAAGAGTTTGTATCTACCGTACATCTTATAGCAAAAAGCCCTGTGTCTGTCCAGCACCTATAATATGTGTGCCTGGTGCAGTAGGCAAGAGGATGAAGTAGGATTTGAATCCATCATTTAGTTCTACAGGTATTAATGGTAAGATAGCTCATTGAGGAATAAATCTTCATGAAATAAACAAGCATCCTTAAACAGTATCTTTTTAAGTCATAAGTTTCTCTTCTGAAATTCCTTTCAAAATAAGAAAAAAAAAACCTTTTTCAGGTTATTACGATTGTCATGGATGTATAACTAGGGATTTCTTACTCTTTATATTATTTTCCAAGTTTTCACTTCAATTTTCACAGTCTTCACTCACATTTTCTACCATTATTTTAAAAACAAAATTACTCAAAATACGTTTGGGAATTTTCCCTCAGCTAAATTTTAAGGAAATGAAGTTCTATTTTCTTTGATTTCTGCTCACTTCCCTTTTTTTTGTAAAAAATACCATTCTTTGTAAATCCTCACTGTTAGACTCTACAATTGCAACAAATGCCACAATTAACTGTTTTGTATCTGTCTTTATACATGTATCCCAAATTTAATATATAATATAATTAAGAACTAGTGAAACATTGGTCTGTTAATTCATAATTCCAGATGACCTATGAAAAAAATACCTGTAGAGAGACTTGCACTAAATTTTAAGTTCAAAATGTCAGAAAGAATCAAACAAAAAAATCTCAAACATTGTAAAAGCGGAGATTCTTTGTTTTGCTGTCTATGACTTATCTTCAGTTCTCCTTGCCATAGCAGTCTGTAGCGAGTGGCATAATGCTGTGCTAACCAGAGCTAAGCATTCTCTCTGGCTCTTTTTTTTTTTTTTGGATACATTGCAAAATGAACATTAGCCATTTTTCAGTCCTCAGCTTCTAGCTCTCAGTCAGCACAAGTTCTTATTATTTCCTGTTCAAGAACTGCCTAGTTCTCTTTGATCCATTTCTCTTGCTGCTTCTTGATGCTTAATCTGAGTTACTGATTTCAGAGATGGTAAAGCCAGGTTGTTTCCTAAATCGATTGTGGTGTAATAATTAACCAGCAGGCTTTTTGAGATAGCCAAATACTCATTCATCCTTCAAGGAAAGTAGGTGACACAAACTATGAATTCAGATTCAAAGCAAAATATAGATGGAGATTATTTTTGAAGTTAAGTTTTAAGCATTAAATAATATGCATTTATTTTACATGTATACTCTAAGCCTTCTGGGATATATACATAAAGTGAAATTAGTGAGTGAGATAGAGAGAATAAGTATGGATGTTACAGGGCCTCCTGGTACTGTAAAGAACTCCAGATGCATGTGCCATTTTGTGCATCTGGTTTATGTGGGTCCTAGGGAATAGAACCTGTGTCATACAAATGTCTTTAAATGCTGAACCATCTCTCCAGCCCCAGGAATGTTTTGATCCTTCCTTGGTGCTTGATTTGTGGTTCTGCCTGTGGCCTTGGGTCTCAGTTCTCTCACTACTGGAGGCTCCTTTCCCATCTCCTCACTTTAATCTGTTGCTGTCTTTTTCCCCTGCATGAAGTGCCTTGGTTCCTTTCTGGAAGCTGTTTCTTTTGTCTTCTGATTGCAAAATTTGCATGCAGCTTCATAGTGGTGCATCCATTCCTAGATATCTTCACTTTGGATTCCAAAATGGACTCCAAACCACAAAATCCTATGATTCCAGTGTAGCCAGGGGATTTCCCTAAATGTGTTCTTTATAACGCAACAGCATCACACAGATGTCTTTTTGGGACAACTGCCAAGTTGCATTTCAAAAATAAAATGTCTAATGCAGTATCCTAACTTTAGATTCACAGAGAACACAGTAAATAGTTTTATTTAAAATTGGAGGACTGTAGATGTAGCTCAGCTGACTGAGTGCTCACGCAGCCCTCATGAAGCCCTGGGTTGAATCCCCAGCATCACATGGATCTGGCATGTTGGCAAAGAGAAAGGCACTAGCAATCAGAAGGTGGAGGTAGTGTGATCAGAAGTTCAAGGTCATGCTTGGCTACATAATGACTTGTAGAATAGTCTGAGATGCATTAGCCTCTATCTCAAAAATAAATTAACATATGCATATGTGATAAAATACTTGCATTATTCAATCAAATGGTACCCTATTTTCCCTTGGAGTTAGTCCAGAGCTTCCTGGGTACCACATGAGCTACATCTACAGTCCTCCAATTTTAAATGTTGAAATGGAACTTCTGTCCAGGCATGAATGTTCATGCCTGTCATTCCAGAATTTTGGAAGCTGAGACAAGAGATTGTGAGTTCAAGGATAGCCTAGGGACACATAGAAAAATGGGTTCAAAAAGAAAAAAGAAAAAAAGAAATACAACCATAAAAAATGGTAGTGGCATGACTCAGCCTGCAGGAGAAGGCTATCAGTTTTGCATTTTCATGTATTTCTGGGTCAAGGTGAACAGTTTGGGGTTTACATTTTGTTTTCCTGTTTCTAATCCTCACCTTTTAGATTTGCTTGAAAGTGTAGAAGAAATCCTTCCCAGCCTCCCCAAAGATGTCACTGTTTGGGGGATGAAGGAGTCTGTTTCACAAGGCATAGTTTCACTCAAAGAAAAACTCAGCATCTCCTCTGACAAGCCTCTGCCCCATAGCCTGCATGTGGCCTCCAGCCTCAAGTCTACATGCCTTTACATTTTTACCTCTGGAACAACAGGTATGTTCCAATTCTTGTTAAGGCATAAAAGGAATGTAACACGTTTTGTCATTGTTGTAGATTTGAGAAGGTGGGGCCATCAAACTCTGGAGAGCTCGTGTTAGCCTGGACCGAGCAGCTTGTACTATAAATTGTATAAATCAAACCAGGTCTATGTCTGATAAGCTGTTCCTGGAGCAATTCACCTTCACCATATAAAGTTTTCCTTTCTTTGAATCTTTTCTCTTTGCTCTTTATAGATTCTTCTTTCTTTGTCCAATACTCTAACCAAATTTCTGAAATAATTCCCTAAACTATTCTTGCCTTGGAGTTGGATTTCTCTTGGCATGTTTCTAGCCTTTTTCTTTCCTCCTAATGCTCAATTAATCGGACATATCCCTACTCTCTCTTTCCTGGACAGCATCTCCGTGACCTACTCAAATCAAGGTTCATTTGAAGAGTTCTCATGACAGAAAATCCAGAAAGGTTAGAGTTGTTAAGGACTATAGAGAGTAAGTTAGCATTTTTCAAGAATCTTTTAACAGCGACATAAAAATTGAAAAGGAGCTTTATGGCCACAGTTAGTTTGGGAACCATCACAGATGTATACACCAAGGATTCTGAATTTCTTCACTTCTTGAGCTTTTTAAAATGCTCATATACTTCCTAAATATTTTTTAGGGAAAGAAACTGGGTGTGCTTTTATCTAGCTTACTTTATTTTTCTACAATATATTCCTGAAGACTTATATAGTGATCAAAAGAATATTCCGTTGGATATGAAGGTTATGTTCCACATGTGCAGTAGACACCTTCTTATAATACTTTACCAGAGTCAGTTTATGGGAGAAAAGGATCCATTTCTAGGTTAAAGTTTCTAGGGGAAATTTCATCACGTCTGGGAAAGCATATCAGAGCAGCCAGCCAGCTGGGAATCACAGCCCTACAACAGCGTAAAGGAAGTAGTCTAAGAACTGGACCTGGAGCTTGGCTAACCAAAGCCCATCCTAGCAGCCCACCTCTTCCAGAAAGGCTCGACCTCCAAAAGACCCCCAAATTTTCCCAAACTGCCACCAGCTGGGGACCAAGTATTCAAAACACAGGAGCCTATGTGGGACATTTCATTATAACCACCACAACCTGCTACATTCCATATCTCAATAATCATGTTTTAATCTGCTAAGGTCTATGGGATCTTTAGTACAGATACATGAGTTCCTCAGAGAATCTTAGCTTCATATTGTGTCCTTGTGTGTGAGAGAGAGCTTTTCTTTCATGTCTTCCAGGTCTACCAAAAGCAGCTGTAATTAGTCAGTTACAGGCTTTAAAGGGATCTGCTGGATTGTGGGCTTTTGGTTGCACAGCTGATGACATTGTGTATATAACCCTTCCTCTGTACCATAGCTCAGGATCTCTCCTGGGAATCGGTGGATGTGTTGAGTTGGGTAAGTTATTTTTGGATCATTTTTTAAATATTTAATAATCAGAAAGTTTGTTCATTAAAGCATAAGACCATTAATAGAATTAAGAGTGATTGCACATATATTTTATAATTATAGTAGCTGTGGAAAGGACACAATTTTATGACATAGCACATTCCTAAAGTAGAAAATGGCCTGGGAATTAGGCCATGTAATTGCAGTAGAATATTTACTGGGCTTCTTTCTATTGTGGTCACTCCTTCTCAACAGACTCTTCCTCGGGATCCTCAGTCAGTCATAGGAATGATTCAAGGGAATGAATATGTAAACTACATAGCTGTTCAGACTAAGTCTTGGGAATCACAGGGATTACTTCAGTACCATTTTGTTGAGAAAAACAAGTCAAAATTCAGTGTACAATCAACATTTGAGAGATGGAAAAATAGACCCCTACATCTCTAAGGGAAGAGGAGAAAATTTGTATTACACAACTGATTGAAGAGAAGGAACTGCTGAGGCTGTTTTTAAAATCTATCCTAAGCACCAAATCCATCCCTTAATAGATTTTATGACTCAATCCATTCCATTTGTAGACTGCAGTTTATGGATTACTTGGAGGGGGGGTCATTGTACACTAAAACCCCGGTTTAACCACAGAGCTGGGTGGGCAGAGTCTTGGGACAGTGGTAGGCCAACAGGCATAGCCACCTGGGAAACGTGGCAGTGGACAGCTTTCATTTATTGTACAGATAAAATTTGTTTACATATAGGAAAAGGCAGAGGTAGGGGCATAGGCAGCAAGGGGATTGGTAGGGGCAGGGTAGTCTGTGGAAGTCTCATGAGTGGATTGGCAGGGGCCAGTACCCTGTGGATGCCTAGTTTGCACAGATAAGTTGGGGGGCTTTCTACATGACTCTAGACATATATTGAATGGCATTGACTTCAAAGGAACTGTAACCTTTGGACTTTTATTGTCCAGGTTTGTTATTACAGCTGGGATGAGCTTAGGCCTTGAAATGTCTGTCTATCTCAGGGCTTGCTATGGCCTTCCAGGAGGGCTGGAGTTTTAGGATTAAGAAGAAGGCTTCTGGAAATGCCTACCAGTCTCAGATAAACACAGATAAACTCAGAGATTATTGGGGTTTCAGGTCGGCCTCAACTTCCTTTAACCCTATATCCTCCATGCCTCTTAGCAGGGTCCCACAGTAGACATATAAGTTTATGTTTCATTTGATAACTATAACTGTACACAAAATTAATTCAATATTACTTGTATATGCCTGCCATGATATAAATTTTTGAGAAGTTTATTTAGATTTTGATCAATATGCAAACTAAGTAAATATGATAAACATTAAAATTTTATTGGGGGATATATACCGGGACATACATTGTTGTCAAAATTGAATTATTGGAACTGGAACAACATGATGGCTGAGGAATATCCTCTGGCAAGTACCTCTTCACAGACCTACAAAGTTGATCAGCTATACACACACCAGACTGTCTTCATGGGAGCTAAGGAAAACAGGTGACAGACCACAGTGCCGGCTTTTAATGCAACAAAATGAAAGGGCACAATGAAGAAAGCAGGAAGGAGAGAGTTTCCTAGGTACTTCTCCCCTAACTCCAACCAGCTCAGCATATAGATAGAGAAACCTCTTGCTTGGGAGAAGATACAGTATCATAGCAAAACTCACTGGCAGGCACAGTCCAAGTAATCCTGCTGCTTGGCTCATACCCATGACACACTGAACCATAGAAATGCCTTAGGCTGGATCACTGTCCCCAGCACCCTTCACCAAACTACCAGAGAGGCTCCATTGGGATCAAGACTCCATCCTTAATGAAGTAGGATATAAAAACAAAAACAAAAAAAAAAAAAAAAAAAAACAAGCACAGGTCTTTGTGCTTGAACTCAGAGATAGGCCCACAATTGTAAGAAGCAGCAAAAATGGAATAGTGATATCCTAGTAATTTTGCTCCTAGATGCATATATACCAGACAACTGAAAACACACAATCACGTAAACATGCATGAGTATTCACATCGACTTTGTTCTGAACAGTCAAAGGTAGAAGCAATCCAAATGCCTATTAACTGATCAATTCACATAATAGTAGATATTCATGGACTTATTCAACCATAAAAGGATGATGTATGGTACATACCACAAGATCCAATGATCTTGGACTATATTAAGCTACGAGACAGAAGAGGAGCCTGACTGACATACAGTGCAACAACAGTCCACAGAGGGAAAGATAGTCATAAAGATGTTTGGTTGCTGACCTCCCATGAGGGAAAGTGGGACATTGGAAGGACTGCTAATTGGAGTACAGTTTTATTGGGGAGGGCGGTGTTAAAAAATTCTGGGATTAGTGATGATGGCCCAAGTTTTATAAATATACTAATGACACTGGATTGTTCCCTTTAAATTTCAAATTATCCCAATTAAAAATATGGCTTCTCATCCCGGTCTTCCTGGCCCAAGTGAGTTGTTACTGATGGGTGCTATGCCTCTGGACCGTCTCCCCCCCACGGCTCTCACAATCTTTCCGCCCCCTCTTCCGTTCAGTTCCCTGAGTCGTGGTGGGTGAGTAATAAGGCTGCTTTAATGTTGCGAGCTTAGAGGTCCTTGTGTCGAAAATCCTTGGTTTCTGTCTCAATGGCCTATCCTGTGTTGATTGAATGACTGTGGACAGCCCACGAAGGAGGATATACAACTGATCAGGGATGGGGAGGGGGGAATTGGGGAAGTCGGGATAACAACGCATGGTTTGCCCACTAAATAATGTAACTCATTATGGACAATAAATATTAAAAAATATATATATGGCTTCTCATTTAAAAACAGTGTGTTGTTAAAACTCGGTTTTATAATCATTGATGAATATTTTTTGTATTATTACTCATTCAAGCTTGATTCTCAACCTCAGGATATACTGAGGATACCGTAAGTGTTTAAAACTGATATGCCTATGTTCAAGGTCAATTGAAGTTAGTATTATTTGTCTTTGTATCTGTGAAGAAAGGTGTCTCTTGTCTATATGTTCATGCTCTGATACTTGTAACTCCTATTTAACTGGCCACTTTCACCCTCTTGCAAAGGCCCAATATATAGTTATAGAATATAAATAGTTTAAAGAGTTATCAGACCATGAAAATTTTAAAAGGAACTGAATATAATTGATTTGAAATGACATATCAAATAGGATATGGGAATGTCAATCAGAGCAACACCACCAATGTTTTATACTAATTCTCTCCTGGAGGCTCTTCCTGTAATGCCCACATTTGCCTTTTCTCATAGGTGCCACTTGTGTGTTAAAGAAGAAATTCTCGGCAAGCCAATTCTGGAATGATTGCAAGAAGTATAATGTGACTGTGTTTCAGTACATTGGGGAACTTTGCCGTTATCTTTGCAAACAACCTAAGGTAAGACTTATCTTTATCCGGGAACCAAACAATGCTGAAGAGAATATGCGTTGAGAAAGAAAAGAGAATTTTTGTTTCTTTGTTTTAGCTCCACATTCTTCCAGACCATAATTTTTCAAAGGCGAATAATTGCTTATAACAGGGTAAAATAAATATCAGGCAACTGAAGACAAGAATAGGAGAGCTGTGCAGGCCAGTATCAATAATGTGCTGCTTTGTTGAAAGGTAAGAGAGATCAACAGGCCAGGCGAGGTGGTGCACTTGAGAGGCAGAGATAGGATTGCCATGAGTTCAAGGCCACCCTGAGACTACATACTGAATTCTGAATTCCAGGTTACAGTGAAACCCTACCGTGAAATGAGAGAAAGAGAGAGGGAGAGAGAGAGAGAGACAGAGACAGAGAGATCAGTAGTCTGCTTCAATTTTAGTTGATTTACAAATGCTATTATGAAATTTGATGTGTGCTATGTTTACAGAACACAGTCATTTTAAGTTTAAAATATCTGGGTATGACTGTGCATGTCTATAACCCTAGTTGCAGACAGGAAGATGGCTGGGGCTTGCTGACCACCTTGCCCTGTGACTGATGGCTCAGCTCCAGGTTCATAGAGACTTATGGAAATCTGGGAAGAGCCATGAAGGAGGACACCCAACGTCCATCTTTCTCTGGTTTCCACACATATGTGCGTGGGGCACATGAATTTATACACACACACACACAAAAGGCAATCAGTTAAAATATTCTTTTTAAGAAACAATGACACTGATTATACTGATTATAGTTCCTTTTATTTTTCTTCTGAATGAATTATTATGATAAAATATATTATTGTCTTGTGTTGCTTTAAAGGGAAACTTTGGATTGGTATGTACTTTTCCCCCTATTCAAAGCAGTCATTCCTGACTATTTAAAATCAATTTCCACCACATGAAAAATAGGAAAGCCTGAAACCTTGCCTGTAATGGTTTGTACACCTTTGCCTTCCAATGGTTATTTTCTGTCTTCCAGTCTCATTTTCTTTCCAGATACTTGTATTTTTTTAAGCTTTCTGATATTTTAAGCATACTGGAGGCTGCAAAGAAGTGACAGTGACCTTTTCTTGTATCAATCCTTTTCAGAATGTCAGCTGAGCATGCCACCCCACTTAGGATGGAGCAGCAGAACCACAGTTTCTGACCTGCACTTTCCTAGGCTGGGGTATCACACTCACCACACCTGCTGAGAACTGGGTGGTGGACTGGGTTAAAAAATAGACACATAATTCTTCTAGTTTCCCACTGCACAGCTGACATTAGGCTGATAATCTTTAAATAAAATTTGATTCAACATATGGGATTATACAGGAGAGATGAACATAGAAAAGAATGGGAAATTGGATTATCTAATCTATAGGATTCTTTATTAAAGAATTTGAAGTTTATCATAGAAATACATCTTGTCTACCTCCTGACTTTCTTGGCTATCTTTTTTTATTTTTTTGGTCAGGAGTGCTTTAGCTAACTAGAGATCTCATAGATATTTTGTTGTCATGAAGTTTCAGAGAAATGTTTTATGTTTTTTAGCCTTTTTTCTTGAATAATTTTTTGTTTCAGGTAAGGCTGTAGTCATACCTGAAGGACTTCAGTAAAACAATTAAAAGTGATAATAACATAATTGCATGTATTTTGTCTCTTAGATTTTAGTGCATTCATAGACAATGTAGAACTAATATCCTTCAGTGGGATTAGAGCAATTTTGATACAGTTCTATGACTGTAAGTAGGGCTGGACATAGAAGGTGTCCCCACAGTGGCTATTTTTTTTTTAAATCTTCTTTCTATATCATTACCCAGCTATTTCTCTTTCTCTTGAGCTGTAAGGGAATCACGCATTATTGCAAGGATACTTGCTTAGATATATGTACTTTAATTAATTTTTGGTTAGCAGAAAAATAAATAGGTGTCCATGTGGCATTTTTAAGCATATGTATCATTATACTTTGCTTTTATTCATCCTCACTGGTCACTTTTCTAAAATTATGACATGTGATCTGGGGTCTGACATGACAAATGGGATCCAGGAAAGAAAATCTGGAGGAATAAAGTCAGAACAAGGAATGTAAAAAGGAAGAGTCCCACAGAAAACTGTTCAAATAACTGGTCAGGAGAGAGTAGCTGGGAATTCATAGATGACATCTTGTTGCTTTCTACTTCTTGGAGATCTTTGGATTTTCTTTACATTGGGATATTTAATAAAAATTGAATATCTTGAAAAATTGCACCATGTTGGGGTCTATTTATGGAGGAAGACTGTCAATCAAGGGGACTTGTTAAGGCAGAAGCAGGGAGCAAAGGGAAAGGCAAATCAAGGGTTTTGGTTTAAACCTCTAGGAAACTCATGAACCTTTGTGTTAGTTTAAAATAAATTGATATTTGATGAAGGAGAATTATAACTCTTTTGAAGCTATTAAATTTGAATATTAATTGGGCAGCTGGATGTAGGAGTTAGAGCTCAGATAATACAGAAGGCAGGGTGTAAATAACACATCAAGGGCCTATACTGTGATGCATATATGTGCCCAACATGATCTTCCTCTTTTCCCAGGGCTGCAAGGACAGCTCAATTATAATCCAAGAGTTGGAATTCCTAAAAACAAACAAACAAACAAACAAACAAAAAACAATCCAGTGAGGGAATTTGGATAAACAAACTATTTGTATCAGTTCTTTGATGAACCTAGCTCACCATGGAAGTTATATTTCTAACAATGAAAGCCCTGTAGAAATTTGGTATGAACACATCATGTGTTGGTACCACCCTTTCCCTCCTCCCTGCCCCCATTTCACTGAGGGCCCTCCTCAGTGGGATTGCTGGTGTGCACCATGGGATTGTGGGTTATGAGTTGTGAGAGCAGCAGTCAGTCATTGTGGGAAGGGGGGCAATGCTTCTGGATATTCCTTCTCACCTTGTGGCTCCTACAATCTTTCTGCTTCCTCTCTCACAAAATTCCCTAAGCTGTGGTGGGTGTGTTTTAAGTCTATTTCAGTGTTGAGTTCTCGGAAAATTTTGGATTTATGTTTGGTATATTTTGACTATCCTCAGTATGTGAAGAACTTTTCAGAACTTTTCATTAATGAATCCTTATAGCTACAGAATGTGTCATCCTTTTTTCTTTGTCTTCAGGCATGCTCAACCCGTTCACATCCCACACCTCCTTACCTTAGGGAAGTTAACAGAGCTACTTGGTCACCACCAAGTCTTGTAGAGTCATGAGCTGCTCTGTAAGTCACCTTCAAATGACCTGGGCCTTTCCTCCACTTTCACTATAGAAGAGTAAGTGGCCCATAAATGGAAGCCCCTCTTATCATTACACCTGGAAAAGGGGGGGCTTGAGATAAGATCACAGTGAGGTCTCTTTGGGCTCTAGTGGTTGTTGTGATCTAGACTTTTTTCATGCCATTTTTATGTTTTGAAATAGTTGGTTGAACCTGAAACCACAGCCTTCCCACCCAGGAATGAGAGACAGTAAGAAAAAGACATGCATGGACAGCTGAAGCCTGTGTTCTTTTACTTAGCCTTGCAGGCATCTCCTTTTAAATGATCTCTGATGCTTTCTTCTGGAGGTACTACCCTTGCCTTCTACCACTCCTTTCCAGCTTCAGAACAAGAAGGTTATCACTCTTTACCCCTGTTGCTCTGCTCTGTGATTCTCTGTCATCTTGCCTTGCCTGTGTTGACTGTAACTTCATACTCTAATACCTACTTGTACTGTTTCTGTGTGATATTGGAGAGTCTGCAAAGAAAGACAGCTGCTGAAATACATAACTGTTCTTTCTGATACATAGGCGTGTTGCTGTGACACATATGCATATATAATTATCAGCAGACTTTAGGAAAAAAGTGGTCCCATATAGAAGCAAGTGGAAGGATCGAGATCCTTAATATATGTTAATATTTCAGAAGATCTCAGAGGCATTAAATAGCTAGTTAGGCTGGGCTGGTTCCAGATACCATTGACTATATTTTTATTATGTCTTTTCTGACTTTCCCTCTAGCAACAAGCAATCCCATTTCCTCAAAACTTAAAGTTATACACAAAGATCCCTGTGTAAAGAGAAACTCTAAAGTTTCACTTTTCCTCGGCATCAAAAGAGGGTATTCAGCCTGGGTTTACTATGTTTTTTTTTTTTTTTTTTTTTTTGAGTAGGGTGGAGCCTTATTCTGGAAGAAAGAGATTTTGTTTCTCTGAGGTCTTGGTTGACCTGGTAGGGGTAAATTGCATTCAACTTTTGCCTTTCCAGATAGCATCTCAGTGGAGAACTTTTTATTTTACTTTATTTTCATAAATGTGTACTCATATCTCCTCTCCCCTGCTCCTTTCCCACTGAGGGGTTTTGGTATTCACTAAAGAAGCCTCAACTTAAGTTAAAGGTGGTGTGACTCCTTTGTGAATATCCTCACAACCATCTAATGCTCGTTCCTGAAACCAGAGGGCAATATTTTCTAAATTCCAAGGCCCCGAGGTATCTGTGTTGAAAGCTCTGACCCTTACAGGACATTTTCTTTTTGAGAAGGATTTTAAGTGCTGAGGATTAAATGAGCGTATCTGTGTGTTGAAAAATAACCTGTTCTGCATGTGTATGTAAATATGCAAGTAGTCGACAGTAAAGTTGAAAAGGCTTTTGTATGCTTTTGCAGATTCATTAAGTAAAGATCAAAACTATCAGATTAGAAGCTTGCTTTTTCATAGCCTGCTGTTGCTGAGACCATGGAATTTTGATCCTCCTTAGATCTGATTTTCTCCCTCTCTCCATTTCTTCCTTTATAACCTGTTGCATAGTTTTTCCTGGAGAGCCATGGACAAATGTCTGTTCACCCCAGATAGGGTACTGATTGCAGACCAATTCAGGAAATAATTCCATCCCAAGAACCTGAATGAGCATACAAGTGGACCCCTCAGGAGATGCAGCCAGTCCACACTTGCAGTTCATCCTTGTGAGTCCCAGATCTCACAAATCAGTTGAGCTAATATGAGCTTATGGCCTACAGAATTTATGAGATAATAAATTTTTAACATTTCAAACTTCTGAGACAAAATGAGTGACAGGTACAGAAAATGAATGTATTATTATATTATTAATATTAATATATACCTGTAAAGGATATTTTTAGAAAATACATTTTGATCTTTTGAGAAGTGCATTGCTTACCTTTGAGACTTGGTATGAAAATCAATGCAATGTGTACTCATCTTTTTGTAAATATACATGGAGATTTCCCACATTGTTCAATCAGGAGTGGAGTTGTGCACTGTATTATATTCATATGTTGATGATCATCCATAGCTATTGACATCCCTTCAAAGTCATGATATTAATCACATACCACCTTCATATGGAGTCTAATTCTCCAAACCCTTGCCAGCACTTAGTGGAAATTTTACAGTACTGAAAACAATAGAGATTTTATGCTTATTATCATCCCATGGTATTTTGATTGATATTTCTTCAATGACTGATGTTTTCATACACTTATTGTATTCTCGGATCTGGGAGAAAATTGCTACTCCACACCTTGTCAAGCACTTAAGCAATAACAACATGGTTTTCCTAAGACCACAAGTGGAGTGACAGGATCAAATCACTTTGCAAGTTTAATACGCACTGCACACAAGGTTGCATAAGCTTCACTTCACATCTAATGGCTAAAATGGTCTCCTATCCTTGCATGTTCCGTGTGGGCAATGCAGAGGTGAGCCCAGGTTGACTGATTAGGTCTGTGCCACCTGGGAGGATGCTATCCTTGGGAATTTCCCTGTCACTTAAAGGGCTGCTGACAAATCAACCCTTCCAGTAAATCCAAAATTGTCTCACAGAAGAGAAGAGAAACATTCTTACTTTGGAATGTAAATCAATTTTCTCTGTGATACAAAAATTATATGTAGATTCCAAGCTGTCAGATTAAAAAAATTCTTCCAAAAGCAATTCCATCTAATATTATAAATTACGTCATTAATAACATGTTCTTTTTAAATTTTTATTGAGAACTTTAATCTATGAACAAATTGTAAATTGGCTGTATTCCCCTTGGGCTTGAGGGTCTTCCTCAGGGAAGTTTTCAGTAATCACTCTGAGGTTATGAATGCACCAGTTGAGGGACAGTGCTTTAGAATAAGCCTTCCCAGCTGTGGCTCTAATATTCTTTTTTAATATTTTATTTATTCATTTTCAAGCAGAGAGAGAGAGAGAGAGAGAGAGAGAGAGAGAGAGAGAGAGAGAGAGAGAGAGAGAGAGAGCGCCACACCAGGGCCACCACCTTGTGGGTCTGGCTGATGTGGGTACTGGGGAATTGCACCAGGGGCCTTAGGCACTGGAGGCAAGTGCCTTAACCGCTGGGCCATCTCACCAGCCCTCTAATATTCTTTTTGTCCCCTCTCCCATTGTGCTCCCTGAGCCTTGGAGGGCCTGTTAAAAGTCTCCTTTAGTGCTGAGCTCTCAGCAGCCTTGAACTTTCTGCTTTGAACAGTTTTAAGTCTCCCCCATGTCTACTTCCATTTCTCTAGCTAAGGGTTCTTAGGCAAGAAGTGAAGACAGTACTTGTATTTTATCTGCCACATCCTCTGTAATGTCTCCTGGGCCCTGGCAGATGTGACAGAGATGAGTTACTTCCTTTTAGAACATCTGCTTTTTTTTCTTATCATAGTAATGGGTTTTGGGTCTCCCCAGTATTTACCACAACCTGTAAAAAATAGCTTCTCTAGCCAAGAGTGAGAGAAGCATGGATTAAAGCAGATGAACAAAGATATTTTGAAGGCTTGCTCATGGGTATAACCTCGCCTTTTAGCCAAAGAACAGTGGGAATTTCCTTCAAGGGTCTGTGACCATCCATCCAAGCCACATATGCACTCTCTATCACTTAGCAGGCCTCATTATATACATGTGCACAAACACATGCATTTTTATATCACGAAGAATTATCTTTTAATAGACTTTGTCTTATTTTATATATGGTACTTCTTTTTTTCTTATTGATTTTGAGAAATCTATATACATAGGAAAGAGAAAAATGTTCATCATTTTAAAGTATCTAACACTGTAAATTTTCTTTAAAGTATTTGTTGTATTTCATGACCTTGTTTTATTGTTCTTATTCAGTTACACTGCTCTAGTTTCTGTTGAAATTTGTTCTCTTATTTAAAAGTTTTTAAAAATTGTGTAATTGATATCAGACAGGGCTTTGAATTTGATTAAGACTTGCGATACTACCAAATACATGATTAGTATATTTTACTAAATGTTTTATGGGTATTTAAAAATAATGTATTTTATTCTTCAGTGATATGTTATACTTTTTATGTACTTAAATTAGATCAAGTTGATTAATTTTCTTCATAATTCTTTCTTATGATTCTTTTTCTGATTCTGTTTGTTTTATCAATATCTACATAGATAGGCTAATAAAGGAGATTTACCTGGGTCTGCTTTTCTCTGCTAATTTTTACCTTTGTACAGTTTAAATTTGTTATTACATAAAAAGAAATTTAAGCTGATGAATTGAACAGCTTAATGTTATTAAATGACTCTCTTCATCTGCAGAAATATATCTTTTTAAATATTTTATTTATTTTATTATTCATTTTCAAGCAGATACAGAGAGAGAGAGAGAGAGAGAGAGAGAGAGAGAGAGAGAGAGAGAGAGAGAGAGAGAGAGAGAGAGAGAGAGAGCACACACCAGGGCCACCTCCTTGTGGGTCTGGCCTATGTGGGTTCTGGGGAACTGAACCCGGGGCCTTAGGCACTGGAGGCAAGTGCCTCAAACACTGACCCATCTCTCCAGCCCAATATTTCTTTTATAAAGCCTACCACATCAGATATTAGTATCCTCATAGTAATATCCTTCTTTTAAACCCATTTTGGTGGTGGTTAGAGAAGAGATTGAGATATACTATGATCAACCAATCATGTTAAATTGTAATTACCTAGGATATTGATTTCTCTCTCTTATTGTTGCTGATTTACTATTATTTCTGATTACTTCATCTTTCTTCCTTACCTAATATCTACCTAAAACAAGATCTTCAGGGATGTGTAGTTTAGAAAGAACAATTTCCAGATATGAGGATGCACAACTACAATAATATTCTTGCCTGATATTACATTTATTAGCTATCGGTTAAGTTTTGGTAACAATGACCTAGGATATTTTTGGTCATATTCCAGTTTTGAACTTCTATGATACTACCATTTAAAGAATAACGACAATAATAATAAAAAGGTAATTGGAAGGTAGCAGTAATTACAAGCAAAAATCCTTTGTTTATCAGAGAGAAGGAGAACAGGATCATCAGGTGCGTCTGGCAGTGGGAAACGGTATACGGAGTGATGTCTGGAGACAATTTCTAGACAGATTTGGAAATATTAAGATGTGTGAACTTTACGGAGCTACTGAAGGAAACATTTGTTTCATGAACCATACTGGGAAAATTGGTTCAGTCGGAAGAACCAATTTCTTCTACAAAGTAAGTACTCTATGTCCTTTATGAAAATGGCATTGAGGTATGTAAACTGTTTAGATTTTGTGCCTGTAAATTACTATGAGTTTTATCACTATTTAAATTTGAGAACTGTTGTAAAGAAAGGTCCTATGGGTGAACTCTGGTCATAGGTTATCCAAGTTTCAGTGCTCTCCCACGTGTTTCCTCTATAATATGGGTAGTTTTACCTCTTTTTGTTTAGTTTGTTAGTATAATGGTTATAATGGACAAATAGTAAACCCTTAAACAAATCTCTTTCTACTTCTTTTGACTATTTTATTTCACTATATCTCATTAGCTTTTATCAATAATGCCACTTAAATTATAGATGCTTCTATGATGCACTAATAATATTTTAAACTAATAACGAAAGTTTTTTAAAAAGTTCAGATTTTGTAAGGCAAAATTTGTTAAAAATATAATACTCAAAGAAAAATAAATAAATAATATAGAATAAATGAATAATGCAGTGAATAAACTATTAAAACTAACTGACATATATAGGACCCTCTCTTTATCAACTGAATAATATTCTTTTCAGCACTTGGGTCACTTAGAAAATTCCAATGATTCTCAGAGAGTGGTATATATGATTGCTTTCTCTGGAAATAACTAATATTATTAATATTAAGTTGTTGGTTCTTCAAGGTAGGATCTCACTCTAGCCCAAGCTGACCTGGAATTCACTATGTGGTCACAGGGTGGCCTCGAACTCGTGGTTATCCTCCTAACTCTGCCTCCTAAGTGTTGGGATTAAAGGGGTGCACCACTACACCCGGCTTTTAAATAATTAATTTTTTTAAAGATAATCATATGATCTATACATTTGTAAATATAATGCTTTTAAATTTCCATGGATCATATTAAAATAGAAAATATCATTTACTGAAATACATTGAAAATAAAATAGTATATTTGAAAATTCATGCACTCAGCTAAAAACAGCTGAATATTAGTTGCATAGTGCTATGTATCTCTGGGTTAATTTTAAAAAAAAACAACTATAACTAATTCAAAGAAAATAAAAGGAAATAAAGAACAAAATTTAATTAATAAAATCATTTAGTGAGGAATGTCAAAACAGATTCATAAGTAAATGGATTTTTGATTAGTGGAAAACCAAGAGATACAAATAAACAATCTGAGGAATGTAAAACCAGATAATAATACAACTGTTTTATGTGTTAAGACAATGAAAATGTTTATATTTGATGAGTATAGATCAGAAAAATTGAAATTATTTGATTAAATGGGGGACATGTTTTTAGAGTAATACAACTTAGTAGTGCTTAAAAAATGAGAATTTATATCCCAAATCTTTACTTTATTCCCTGATAGCTTCCCACCTAAACCCCAAATATTCAAAGATTAAATATTTCCAATCTTCAAAACTGTCCAGAGAGTAGCAGTGGTGAGGGGAATTCTAATTCGTTTTCTGACCTCTGAACTAATATGAGCAGCCCAAGAAAAGAAGGCAGTAGGCTGGGGAAACCATATGGGCACAAGCGTGAAGAAGCTCTGCGTTGGTCAATAGCTTCTCTGTTCAGGTGTGCTCTTCAGTTGTCACACCTGTACCCAGAGGGTTGCTGAGCACTCTTCACACTATTTTTGTCTGGAAAATAGTAGAACAAGTAGAAAGAACAATATCCAGGTATGAGGATGCACACACTGTAATATATCTTGTCTGATATTACTTTAGTTCATCTGAGTTACATTTGTGTCCTTATCTTCATTATTGGTATGGAATAAAATTTATACATAGTAAACTGCCCACAGCCACAGCCATTAAATCAACACAGGATAAGCCAGTGAGACAGAAACCAACGATTTCGACACAAAGACCCCTAAGCTCACAACCTTAAAGCAACATTAATACTCATCCACCACGACTCAGGGAACTATGCAGAAGAGGGGGCGGAAAGATTGTGAGAGCCGTGGTGGGGGAGATTATCCAGAGGCATGGCCTGGAGAACCTGGCTGAATACTAGGCTATCCATGGTCCCCTGTCACAAGGACTGATCCAGATGACCCATGGAGGAGGTTATCCAGTGGAGGGGGGAGGGGAGGGCAGCGGGGAATTGGGGATAACAACTCATTGTTTGCCCACTAAATGTTGTAACTCATTATGGACAATAAAAATATATATATATACAAAAAATGATATTTATAACTAAAAAAAATAAAATAAAATAGCAAATGAAAAAAAAAAAAAAAAAACTTTTGTCTTTACAAAGATGTTTTGAGTGACTGCAAAAATGAGCCTCCTACCTATGATTCTGAAGACTATAATGAAATGGAGGAGCTGTACCTGGTTGTCACACATTCATGATTAACTTCCCTTATGTTTTGCTAAGCTAAAGTACACTGCCAAAAAGGGCTGTTTACTAATTGATGCCCTCAGTGTCCATTCTCAAGTACCTGTTTGAATTTTATCGGGAAATGTACCTTCAGTTAGCCATATTCTAAATCATTGTTTCATGTGAACGTAGATTCTGCTACCGATGATGCTAAACACTAAACTCTTCTTGTTGCTTGATTTTACCTTTGTAGCTTCTTTTCCCCTTTGAGTTGATAAAGTATGATTTTCAGAAAGATGAACCAATGCGAAATGAGCAGGGCTGGTGTAGCCATGTGAAAAAAGGTAAGACCAATATTTGGAGTTGTCCCATCAAGCAAACGATCTAACTGTGCATGCAGATGTTACTGAATTTAGGAAGAAGAGGACTATTTCAAATTTAATTTAACTTAATTGGAATTTTAATGTAGGTGGGTTGGCTGTATTATTGAATATCATGTGCCAACTTGAGTCCCTCTGATAATTATTAAAATTGATAAGTAGATATTATTTGGATTATATTTTTTTTATTTTCTTAATTTATGTGTATATTTATTTCATCTATGTGGGGGTGTATGCCAGAGTCTCTTGCCACTGGAAGGAAAGGGAACCAGACACAGTGCCATTTTTTTATTCTGGTTTTATGTGGGTAGCTGGTAAATGGAACCTACCTCAGCAGGCTTGACAAGCAAATGTTTTTAACCACTGAGAAATCTCCCTAGCCCCTGGTTTATATTCTCTTAATCTACATATCTACTTGACAATCATGGAATATGTCCATTGTCATATATCATCAAATGATATCAGATAAACTAAGTAATTTATCATTCTAGAGACAGTGAAATGTAAGGCCCCTTTTGATTTAAAATTGGGCTCTGGCAATGATAAAATATGTAACTGTGGTGCAGGTTTGATGATCTGAGTCTCATTTTCTTTATATGTAAAATAGCTGTGATAGTATTTACTTCACAAGGCTCTTTTTTTCAGTTAAATGGTTGTTTGTAAAGCATTAGGGATTTTTTACTTCTTCCCTTTCCCCTTTTATATTCCTCCTATATTTGGGGTTAGAAGCTTTGATAAAATTAAATGCCACAATGAAATTCATATAATCATTAAAAATAGAGTGTTAAGATATGCACATAGAATGGCTTAGAAATCCAATCTGGCCCAAATTATTATTTGCTGTTTCATCTACCTCAACTTTCATCAGAGATAATAACTGTCTAAATCTTCAAGTGTGTTGATATGGATTAAAAACCCATTTGGTTTTTTTCTTTTTCTTCTCATAGCTGGCAGATGGCAAAAGTAAGTGTTACTTATTACAAAACATCTACAGAATACCTGGAAGGGAAAATAGCACAATCAAATAATCTACCAAATATCTGTATTCCAAGCCTAAGAACATTTATTAAATATGATTCTTAATTTAACTCCAAAGACAATGTCCAAGAAGAAAGCATTTTTTGAAGATATGAAGAATTTGGACAAATATTTCTAATGTTTTTTCTTGGTTATAATATTATCTGATATTGGAACTCAGAAATATACTTGTACAATTTCAGTTTTTAAAAGCAGTTTGACTCTAGGTATCTTTCCTGCTATTTTAGAATACTCATTATGAGCTACTAAATTATTTTCCATGATGACATTGTGGATTTATTAATGTAAATTATTCCCAGCCAGGAAAGATATGAATACACCATCACTTATGTAGGCATTTGCAATAGTCTGTCAGAAAAGAAACTAATATCTGTGTCCTAAATAAAAGAAACAAAAACTATAAATTACAAGGAGGATAAAACAGTGTTAGATACTTTTGGGACACAGGAAATGTTCCCTGACAAAATATATGATGAAAACGAGGCTTTGAAATAATGTGGACCTGGTTGTAAAAGAATATACTTTAAAGGCTGGGGAAATGGCCAGCAGTTAAAAAGCTCTTGCTTGCCTGCCTGCAATCCAGATTTCAACTCCCCAGCAGCCATGGAAAGTGGTCAAATGGCTCGTGCATCTGTGATCTCAAGGTGCCCACAACAATGGGGGCAGAACCAGGAGAATCCTGAAGCTTGCAGGCAGCATGACTGGTACATATGCAGCTGTAAAACAATGAGAAAGCCTGTCTCAAAAAGAAGTTAGGAGCTGACAAGCACAAAATTGTTCTTTGACCCTCATGTGCACACACACACACACACACACACACACACACACATACATCATATGCTTCCACAGCATATGCTGTCACAGCATGTGACATTGGGCAAGTTACTTTTTCTGCCCCACTAGTTTCATTTATAAAGGGATGCTATTGTTAAGACCTTTCTTAGAGTTTAGCAATGAGAACCGGATTAGATAAAGTCATCAGTATAATGAGGGTACCACTGAGAGAGCCCTCAATAATACAGTGATGGTGACTGATGTGAGGACAGTGACAATGAGATGCTGTCATCCTCTTTGAGGCAGAGCAGGTGCCTTTGGCCAGAGGTATGTGTACCTTGTGCAAGGCAGATCATCGAGAAAGATGGGAGAAATGGAGAGCCTTAAAATGATAGCATTTGCTTTGCAGTTGCCTGGAATGACATCCTGCTAATGAGCCAGGGCCTCAAGAATATGCATCTTGTCACTGCAGGCAAAGCAAGAAGCAAGAAATGACCTTGATGGGTTAAGTCACAGTGGTTGCTGCTCTCCTTCATCTTGTCTTAGAAGTAACCTTTACCTTGCTGATTGCAGGTCACAATCTGAATTAAATTAAATGGGCTTGAATAATTATTTCAGATAAGTTTCTAAATATAAGTGAAAGTAACAAGGTTGTCAGTGCCTTTCTCATCACTATCAAGGATTTTCTGAACACTTCAGAGGAATGAATTTCTAATTATATATTAAGTGGATCAGAATGCTTTACAGAAACTTTCACAAAAATGCAGAGAGATGTGATTTGAAGTTCTAGTCCATTTATTTTTTAATTAATTATATTTACTCTATGATAGATCTTATGTTGGTAATACTACCATTGGATTATACTTCCATAGCCCCTCACCCCTACCCTAAACCCTTGAGGACCCTCTTCAGTGAGGTATTTGTTATTCACTGGGAGGTCAAAGATGCCTAGATTAAATCTGGGGAAGGGGGCAATGCCTCAGGATACTCCGTCCACCTTGAGATGCTTACAAACTTTCAGGCCCTCTTCCTCAATGTTCCTTGAGCCTTGAAGGTCATATTACAGGTCTACTTCAGTGTTGAGCTCTGTGAAAAGATGGATTCGACATGTGTGCCCATGAGTAAGGTGACACTAAACAGAGTAGAAATAAACAGCCAGGAAGAGGGATGGCCAGCACTACTTGTGTGGATCTGACATGATTTACATGTGTGCATTGTGCAGGCAACATAGTGGTAATCAGATGGCTGCAAACCTGCCTCTTTCTCTCACAGGAGAACCTGGACTCCTCATTTCTCGTGTGAACACAAAGAATCCCTTCTTTGGTTATGCTGGCTGCCACAGGCACACACAGAACAAACTACTTGCCGATGTTTTTAAGAAGGGAGATGTTTACTTTAACACAGGAGACTTAATGGTTCAAGATCAGGAGAACTTCCTTTATTTCTGGGACCGTATTGGAGACACGTTCAGGTATGCACGACCACCAAAGCCCAGCTTGTTTTTAGTTGAGAACTATAAGACCTTGTCATTCTTTTCAGGGCCGACAGGTGCTTCTCCCTGTAAAGATTTACTCATCATGTTTTCTAGACTGAATTTCAGGGTGAATTTCGATGCAAAATATCATAATTGCTTATGAGTTAGTTTTGGCCAAACCAGTGAATTCTCGTTTTAGTACCTAACTGTCAAAGGCATATGTGAAGTCCAAGAGACAAATTAAAGACAGAAAACTGAGGCAAATCTGAAGTGATTCTTCATATGACTTTAATATATTGAAACTGCAAATTCCCCAACTTATACATTTCACTTTCTAATTTCCAAAAACTTATTTTAGGTCCATCTATAAAATTGTTTTGCTTTTCTATTCAAGACTATAGGATAATCAAGGGTATAGAACAGGCATTCAGCAAATTTTTGAATGAATAAACAATGAGTAAATAGGTACCATGTCAAAAGTTCATCTTACATATATAATTACTTTCATTAAAATAATTAAAGAAACCCAAGGAGTAAATACCCAAGGAGTAAATAAGAGACTCCATATAGCTAAACACTACTATAGCGTTTGTTTTCAAGTCATTTTATTCTTATCACAAGAAATAAAGTTTTGAACTTAATTTTTGTTGTCTTACAAATTAGTGATTTTTGTAATGATTGCCTTTCATTGTATTTTATGTTGTATTTTGCAACATTTTACAGTGAGCAAATCATACCACAAAAAATTAAAGGAATTTTTAGCAAACAACAGATTAATTTTAGTGAATTACCAAGAAGGTGCTTCCCTAAACATGCATTTATTTTGAAAATTACTCTTTGTCATCAGGTGCTTACAGAGCCAGAGGCAATCCACTGAAACTGAAAGTGGGCGGCTAGCTCTTCGGACAAGAAAACTGACTAGAATTCCTTTGTCTTCTAGGTGGAAAGGAGAAAATGTGGCAACCACAGAGGTTGCAGATGTCATTGGGATGCTGGATTTTATTCAGGAAACAAACGTCTATGGTGTGGCTGTGTCAGGTACAAGTACATTTTAGATTTTGAAAGTCGTAGAAGATGATATGCAAGTCTTTTTTATTTTTTAAATTCATTTGTCAATTCAAAATTTAAAATTATACAAATAAAAATGAATATTTTCTTCTCTCCTTAGCCAGTAATGGTTTTGATTTAGCTAAACTTCCTGGACAGCTTAGGTGAAAAGTACTCCATAAATTTTAATGTATCTGTGTTTTTAGGCAGAGCTTGTAAAAGCTAGCTAGTGACTCACTGCTGAAAACAGTAAGGCTTTCAAAAGCCTCTTGTTTTCTTGTTCTGACTAGTGCTGGGATTCATGAAGGCAGCATGGTCTAGTAGGAGTGCTGGTTAACACTGAGCTGATGCTTGTGGGGAGAAGGGATGCCAGGGATGAGCATGTCTGGATAGGAGAGCAGAAGATAGGGAAGTTCAGCTCATAAACAGCCACTGGGTGTTGGAGAGGATCCCAAATATGTTTAAGATCTATATATGATACGACAGGTAGTCAACAATCTGTGGACTTCATCATGGAAACACCTGTTCTTAGTTTTTAATTAAAATATGTCCTTTAACTTCTGCATTGATGCTAAAAATATATATTCATGCTGGAGTGCATATGCCTTTAAATAATTTGCTTCATAATATATGTGTTATTATTAGTAGAATGTAAATTATGCATAACTTATAGGGTTTTCCATTCCCTGTTTTTCATTTCTGTAGTGTAGACTGTGGAAGAGGTAACCTCACATTCTCTTATGGTGTTATTTCAGAGAGAGTAAATTATATGCTCAAGGGAAAAGAGACTCATTTGCTACCATAGCATTGTTACCTCTGAAACAAATTTACTATCCCTGTGGAAATGAACATTTAACATATTATTATTATTTTATTTTTTTTTATTTTTTTATTATCCATAATGAGTTACAACATTTAGTGGGCAAACAATATACATATCATTTTTAAAAATTCATCTGGTGACTATAATTTGATTTCATATACAACTTTTTTTTTCAGGTTATGAAGGAAAAGTGGGAATGGCTTCTATTATCCTAAAACCAAACAGGAGTTTAGACTTAAAAAAGGTTTATGAACAAGTTCTAACATCTCTACCTGCTTATGCCTGCCCACGATTTTTAAGAATTCAGGTACCTTTACATTCTAATATTATGATCAAATTTAAGGTCAGGAAACAATAGTAGCAAAATAATATTGTCTATTTGGATAATATATACTTTTATTTATTTTAGAAGATTTCAAGAGTAATGAACAGTGTAGGGATATGATACTGCTGCTAATCAGTGTTGTATTTAACACCTATGTAAGAGGGAAGCATGGATGTAAAGATAGGGTATATTTATCTTTGTCCTGACTATAGAAAAGAAAGTCCTGCCCTCTTCACCTCAGAGACAAGTGATAGTCTCAGGTCAAGTAGCAAGCCAGAACTATGTCTTGCACATATGTGGTGAAGGTACCTAGAATTGTTGGCCTGCCATTAGGTTCTACCAGCGAGGCATCTGGGGGTCTGCAGGATTAGGTTTGCAGAACCTAAAGGCAATTGGATTTAAGAAAGTCTGCTTTTCAGTCTGCTTAATTATTCTACTCAGCCATTCCCCCCTTGTATTTTGGAAAACGCTAATAAGTGCATCTGTTTGGGAATAAAGACTCCTCCTCATTGGATTACTGGTAAAGAGTGCTTCAAAAAAAGAATTTACTCAGCTACTTGGTAACTTTACCTGCTGATCTACTCAGTCCGTTATTTAATATGTAGCCCAAATATAGTTTCCCAAAGTTAGCATTTTTCATATTCTAACATCAAATTTTATACATTTTTCAGAACACATTTGTTATGTCATTATTAGGTACCTAGTGGAGCAAAAGATGTTATCATATTAATTTCTCAGATATTGTAAAGAGTACTCTCATTGCTTCCATTGTCTATCCAAGGGAATACCTCATCTGAATTCTTTATTCAGTTTTATGTTTAATTAATATATATATATATATATTCATTATTTTCATAAATCCCTTGAAAGACTACAAACAAATAATATTAAACTGAAGTCATACAGAGCAATTGAAATTTTCATTGACAAATTTGTGAACATTTGGTTTTAAGAATTAATATATACAAAAAAGAATTAATATATACAGAGAAACTTTAGATTTTTACAATTTAGCCCAACCAGAATATCAACATAATCCAATATCCTATTCAATTTTCTATTTTACTTGTACACATACAAGTTATGTGTGTGTTTTCTATGTATTTCTATATATTATCTGTGTAGTTTCATGTCTCCATGACCACAGTAAAGACATAAAGAAGTGAATACTGCAAGAGTGTTCTTCATGCTTGCCTCTTAGGACCACCTCCTGTTCCCTCCTACTCCTCTCCCCTAACCCATAAGAAATATATTTCATAGGCTGGAAAGTTAAAATAGCGAATAATACTTTAAGCCCTCTCTCCTATTAGAACTTACATTCTCTCTGATTAAGCAGAGGATGTTTTATGGCATTCCACTATTCTGAAGACTAGCTTCACAGAAGTTTAGAAAATCTTTTGATATCATTTTATATCTACAAAGAATATTGGCCATCACTGTTTGTCTGTTACAGCATTTATTATAGTTAGCCTGGATTCTCACATGCAAAGCTTGACAAGGCATTCAAAACTATATGAATTATAATAAAAATAAAATGAAAATAGTGAATTATAATAATAAATACCTGAAAAATGAAAAACTAAATTTTCTGACAAAATGAGTAAAACAACTACCTTATTAAAATATAGAACACATTTTAAAAGTTCATTCCTGACAGTAATTTGGTAAAAATTTTTATATGTGATAGCACTCAGTAAGGCCAGGATAAAATGAAACTGGTCCTTCCATTATACTGTGAAAATACTCATTATCATAACTTTGTTAGAAAACTAGTATTTAAACTTTTGTCTTTTGTAATATTTTACTCATGATATTATATATGCATAATATTGTTTTGACATTAATGTGAAGAGATAAATATGTATTTAAAACATACATATTCCTGATTATATTTGTAATCAGTTTGTTGATTATCTTTATAGTTCCTATGTAGGAAATTAGTCTATGTTTTAATAAAGTTTAGCATTAAATCAAAGTTTTAATTTTTAATGTTAAATTAATAGTAAACATAGAGAAAGAAAGTTGGATGTAAAATACGCTAATGAAATATTATGGTTTATGTTGGTAGTAAATATTTTAGGAACATGTGTACGTTGATATGTTTCTAAATGGTAATACATTATTCCATTCATTCTGGTAACTGTTTCCTAGGAAAAAATGGAAACAACAGGGACCTTCAAACTACAAAAGGTTCAGCTGGTGGAAGAAGGATTTAATCTGTTGAAAATTTCTGACCCACTTTACTTTATGGATAACTTGAAAAAAACTTATGTTCCATTGACCAAAGAACTTTATGATAAGATAATGTCAGAAGAGATAAAACTTTAAAGCTTTCACATGTGTGGGGTTTTCATGTACTTGCCTAGTAAAATGGGGACACAATACAGATGCTCTGGTTTTATAGAAAAGTAGGGAATCAACTCTATCAACCCATTAGAATTGGAAATATTATCAATCAAAGATACATTTGGTTTACCTGACCTTACTTTGCACTTTACAGCACAATGCACTGTGAAGTATGCTTTTACTCCCCATGCCTGGGAGCTGATGCTCACAGTGGCAGCCCAGCCTCACATGACAGGAATGTACTGTGTATCACATGGCCAGGAAAAGAAAATCTCAATTTAAAGTAACTACATTTTTTTTCTGAATGCATTTAGGATTTAAAAACTAATATTGACTGAACATCATAAATTTGGAGCTGTGTGTAATTTAATTATTTAGTATAACATGGGAGGGGAAACAGCATTAATCATGTGTTATATTTTCTTATTGAATTAATACTTTAATTTGCTTCTCTTAATATAAATTTTAGCTGAGTATTCTTTACTTTCCTATTTGAGGATTTAGTTTATAAGTATATGCTTGTCATTAAGATATTGAATCAGGGGCTGAAGAGATGGATCACTGGTTAAAAGTACTTGCTTGAAAACCCTGAAGCCAGGCATGGTGGCTCACGCCTTTAATCCCAGCATTTGGGAGGCAGAGGTAGGAGGATCGCCATGAGTTCAAGGCTACACTGAGACTACAGAGTGAATTCCAGGTCAGCCTGGAATAGAGCGAGACCCTACATCGAAAAACCAAAAAAAAAAAAAAAAGAAAAATTAAAAGAAAACCCTGAAGACCTGGGTTCAGTTCCCCAGTGCCCACATAAAGCCAGATGTACAAAGTTGTGCATGTGTCTGGAGTTTGTGTTTGCAGTGGCAGGAGGCCCTTGTGTGCTTATCCTTTCTCTCTCTCTCTCTCTCTCTCTCTCTCTCTCTCTCTCTCTCTCTCTCAAATAAGAAAAAATATTTAAAGATTTTAAATCACTAAATGTGTTAAATAACACACAAGTACTTAACAGCTTAGTTACTTATTTTGTTATTTCAAAGTATTTTCTAATATGTAAAGATTCTAGTTTTCAATGGATGGTTAAATTTTACTCAAATATTTTATGTGTTCTGCCCTATAGCTCAATAAAATTATCACTATAAATATATGGTTTGAGTCTTTATTTTTGTGTTTTTAATGAAAAACTCCAGGAAAAGGAAGCTGATAATAGAAAAATATGATATTAAAAAGTTTTAGAAAATGTAAGGGCAGAGCACTAATACTGGTAAGCCCATAGCATTTGGAAATTTGGGGTAGATATATAAATGTTGTCAAATTAACATTAAAACCTGAATGGCAGGGATCTGAAGGGAAGAGTGGGTGGAAAGATTGTGAGAGCCTTGGTGGGGGAGGATATCCAGAGAAACGGCCCCCCTCAGTAACAACATACTAGGGCCAGCAGAACTAGGCTGACTCCTAGGCTATCCATGGTCCCCTGCCCCAAGGACTGATCCAGACTGCCCATGGATGAGTATATCCAGCTGACTTGGGATGGGGAGGGGGGCATCTGGGAATTGGGGATAACAACTCATTGTTTGCCCATTAAATAATGTAACTCACTATGGACAATAAAAAAAACCTGAATGAATGTAATAAATCTCTGGTATTACCTCCAACACCAAAGACAGAAAGGGCCACTGTCTTGAACAATATGTGAGTAACTACTAAACAGCCTATTACAAGAACAAAGCAGTAAAGCACTGTGTCAAGCTGGGACTCCAGGCTCCAATGTTTCCCTCAGTTTAGACCTCCAAAATGGCTGAATATGTTGATGGATGGTCCATAAGAAAATGATTTGGTTTGGTCATTTAAGTGTGTCTTCAAAAAAAAGTCTATATGCTGGAGGTGTGGTTCCCAGTGTAACTCTTGTGAGGTGACAGAATCTTCAAGAGGCAGATCTCATGGAAACTGGTTCTATCACTGGGGTGGCCATCCTTGGAAGAGATTAATAAGAGTCCATGGTTCTCACAGGCTCTGCTTGGTTCTTTAGAGCTGGTTGCTGGGCACTAAGGCCCACCCATACATAGGCCTGGCTTCTTCTGGACACAGACATTTCTATTGTCACCCTTTTGCTATGTTGGGATGCAAACTAACAAGAGGACAAAGAGATAAGGTCTCTAACTTCCAGCCTCCAAAACTGTAGGCTTAACCAACCTCTTCTCTGTGAACTACCTAGCGTCCAATGTTTTTAACAGCAACAGAAAAATACATTAAGTCAGAAGGCATAGGGGAGCCAGAAGGAGAAGTTGAACATTGTTCAATAATAAGGCCCTTTACCCATGTACAAGCTATCCTCATAGCCAAAAAGAAAGTTTTGCCTTTCTTTATGTTGTTACCCACAGGTTAAAGAGTTTTCTGTGGTTGGAACCAAAGTTATAAGTAGTTTATTTTTGTCATTTTGACATTGTTGAAAAATATGTTATAAAGCTAAAATATTTTACATGTAGCATATAAATGGAAGATTAAGTTTTGGAAAAAAAAACTAGAGAGTACAACTAATTTCACCAAAAATCAGGAGTTTTAGAAGAACTACTAAAATCATAATAAAAATTCCAAGAGTTCTTATATACAAAAATAATATATATATATATATATATATAAGAATATTTATATTAAAAAAGATTAATTTCATTATTAAGGTGTTAATGGAATGTTTAAACTTATATACTTAATTTTCATTTTAGCGATTTTAATGTTTGCCTTTCCCATTTAAAATTTGCTTCAGACATTTGCTTTCACTTTGCAGGTACTTTCAGGATTATAAATACGTTATCATGTTTCTATTCAGTTCTCACTCCTTAAAAACTTTGGAGATTGGATCAAGATGATTAGCTAAGCATTCTGTATCATCCTGAAGCATCCCTTGGCTCTGAAGCCAAACCAAGGAAACTGAAGGCACAATGTTTTTAACAGAGACGATTGATTTTAGAAAGGGAGGATGGGTAGAATGTGTATCACTTAGGTCGATGAAACATTGTGGGATGGTACTGCAAACAGAAAACAGATGCTATCAGATTATGAGAGAAAGAGAGGAGGAACAGAGGAAACAAATGATCATAGTTGGAAACTACTTCAAAGTAAAAACCAAAAGACAATAATACAGTAAACACATGTGGGGCCACTGTGTAAGAATCAGGTTATTAAATTACAGGAAATGGATCCATGAAATGCCTGCCTTTTCTCTTTGCTTATGGAAAATTTTATTAACAGACAACCCAACTTGTGATAAAAGAAATGGAAATTTTTATTAACAGACAATCCAACTTGTGATAAAAGAAACTGAAAAATTTTATTAACAGACAACCTAACTTGTGATAAAAGAAATGGAAAATTTTATTAACAGACAACCCAACTTGTGATAAAAGAATTGAAAAGTAATGCAACATGAATGCAAAAACCTACTTAAAACCAAAAACCAAGAAGGATTAATATTTTTAAAGAGCTATACACTAGAAGAAAATAGCTATACACTATGAATGATAGTTACCACATATATAGTATACTAAGAATATTTACAAATAAAAAGAACACTATACCAAAAATAATTGTATAATAATAGAGAACAATATGGAATGTAGATTATTCACTGATTAAAATATTAAAAATCCAATTTATTCAATTACTGAATATGCTCCATATATGTACACACTATATGCATGTGTGTATATATATACATATATATGTGTGTGTATATATATATATACAGAGAGAGTGAGAGGTGCATGCTAGGTGTAATGGTGTAATATGTAATGGGGATAAATATCAGTAAGCAAAAACTGTGTATAAATTGGATAAAGATGACATTAAACAACTACTCAAAGTCTGGAGCTGTAAATGTGACAAGGGATCTACAAAAGATATTCAATTTTATTGGTAAAGAATCTAAAAAGTAAATTATGAGATATGCTTTTTCCAACCAGGAAAAAAATTAGATACATTAATAATAGACAGGTCTGGGCAGCCAAGCAAGACACAGGGAAATAATAAGTAGTAGAATAGTGTTTAACAGGAAGATAGTGCTGCTAATGAGATGATTGGATCATGAGACCACTAACTTTGTCAATGGGTGATTGACTGGCTCTATACTAGTGAGGTATCACTATGAAAGGTAGTACCAAGTATTCAGTCTTGATGAGTTCATACTGAATAGGTTTTTAGGCAGTGGTACTTGGTTGGGGAAGCAGGTTACTAGGGGTGGAACTTTGAAGGAAATAAATTGTCCCTGGCCCCTCCTGTCATTCTGCTTCCTGGATGCTATGATTTAGCAGCTTTCTTCAACCATTATGTTCTGCCTTTTTAAAAAAGCAAAAGAGCCAGACAACCATGAAATCCCAGAAACCAGGAGGCAAAATTAAATCTTTCTTTTGTTAAGGTGGATTTTCTTAGTATTTTATCATGGTGATAAATGGTGACCAATGAATTACTGAAGCATTTCATTAAAAATGATATGAAACTGTACTGAACAAACAAAACCTTTCAGAAAAAAATTCATAAAATTTCCACTATAAATGCAAATATAAACCTTAACACATGTGTATATGTGTAGTTGTGTAAGACAATGGGGGAGAGTTTAAAGTAGATGAAATCTAAATGACAATTATTGCATACAACATGGGAAATACAATTAGGGGAGATAGCTCAGTTAGTAAAGCATTTTCTGCACAGTATAAAGACCTGATTTCAAATGCCCAGAATCCCCATAGCTTCTGAGTGTGTTGGCACTTGGGATGCAGACACAGGCAGATTCCCAGTGCAAGCTGGCTAGCTAGACTAGCCCCAACCAGTGAGCACTGGGTTCAGGGAGAGACCCTTTGTCAATAAAAAGGTAGGGAGATACCTGATGTCATCCTCCATGCCCATGCTCACACATGTGTTCTTACATGCACACATGCAACCACACATATATGAACACATGTACACACATGCATACACATCACACTCATACACATAAATATAATGGAAAATCCAGTGAACACGTTTATCAAATAACAATGGGGAAATATTTGAAAATTCATTTGTAATTTGGAACATGCTAAGTAAGGATGAACTATATTTAAAAATAAGACAAGCATGATTGATGGTCGGGAGCATAAACAGATTCAACCTTCTGAAGAACAGAAGCTGTCAGAGTTAAAAAAAAATGAACATGGAACTCTGAGTAGTTCTGTTTCCAGAAATAAAAACTATACTATTGGTATTAAGGCAGAATGTATATCAAAATATTTTCATATCAAGATCGAATTAATAACACAATATTAGAGGCATCATAAAATAGAAAAAAAGGTGATTAAAATATTAGCAGAACCTAGACTTTGAAGATTGTATACTCTGTAATGGTTATAAACATATCTGACAAACCAATTGATACAGACATTTAAGAATAGTGATATGTTTTAGATCTTAACTTCTCCTCAAAGTCTTATATTCCAAAGGTTCAGTCTCTGGCTTGTGGTGCTATTGAGCAATGGCAGAACCTTAAGGAGGTGGTTTCTTGTATAAAGAAGTTAGGTCAATGGGGACAGACCAGTGAAGGGGGCACGATGCACACTCTGTCTCACCGCACACTTTCCACTGCGATGTTCTGCTTTAGGATTAATCCCTGTAGCAATGTCAAAAGGTTGGACACCTCTGGAGACTATGACGTATTTCAGCCATGTGGCAAAAAGGTTGAAAACATCAATGGGTTTCTTAGCTGACCCATTGGACCTTGTGAGCAGTGAAGGTACTTCTCTCTCCATGGAATCATTGCATGAAGTTATTACCCCAGATCCCTGCCTCCAACAACAACAAAAACCACATGGTTCCCAAGGCCAGAGTGTGTGTCACTAGTGCAAGTTTTAAAATACAGATTTCTGGGGTCTCAGATCTAATGAACAAAAAAACTGAATGCAACACCTGGGAACTAATGTTTTTGACAATACCACTGGATTTTGCACTGTGCTTATTATTATATTCTACTTCTTTATTTTGACCCCTATTTCATCCTGCCTCTCAAGCTTTCCTCTAGATACATTGGGGTTCTAAATTATGCCCACAAAATTCTGTATAAATCATCAAGATCTTCTCACAAACATTCTTTCAACTGTCTGTCCTGTGGGGAACTTTGTTCTCCCTGGGACTAGAGACATGGCTTAGAAGTTGAAGTGTGCTTCCTACCCAAGTAGAAGGGCCCAAAATCACTTGAGTTGGGCAGTAAACAGGCATGGTCATATTCGCCTATAACCCCAGCCCCACATAAAGGAGCAGAGAGCAGAAATTGTTCAGGAATCACAAAAAAAAAAAAACCAAGAAGGTCTGGTATTAGTAAGAGTCTCTCTCTCCAAATGAGAACAGGGTTGGAGAGAATGGAGAGGAACAGATGTGCTCCTGTAGACAAGTGTGTGGGCCCCTGACAGAGTGCATGCAAGTGCACACACATGCACACACACCACATTGTACACACACATGCAAAAAAAAAATTCCCAGTTCTCCTTGGAATCACCACTGTTCATTTGTTCCACAGTAGTGGAAGCTACAATAAACAAGCCATTCAAATGTGCATTGTCTTCAAGAAGTAGTGTTATTCTTGTAACTCAGTGTTCCTTCCCGATTCTTATGCTGCTTGGCTCTGTGCTGACCCGCTTGAACACCCTTAGTGGGTGGTGCCTTTAACTGATTTTCTTAAGATTCCATCAAAGGACAAACAGCTTCCTTTTCCCCCTCCCACGCCAATTCATTTCATTGGTCAATACTATTCTCTTTGCAGGCCCTTTGGTGCTCCAATCTTCTGCTCCCTCCCCTCCTACTATATTCAGCTGGTTAATCCCATTTGTAATTACATTTGTATAACTAATCAAATAGTGATGGTACCATTATTACATGTGTACACTTATACATTACTATGTCTATCCTTCTGGCATTGAATGAATGTCTATTTGGCTATCAAAATTCATTCAGATCACACATATATTATAGAACCATTCTTTTCCCTCTTCGGAATTGTTCAACAAGATAGTGAGCTGAAACAGCTACATATGGATCAATGCACAAAGATCATGCTCTTTGAAAAAAAAATCCAGAAACTGCTTTAGTGATTTTTGTGCACAGAGCAAGTGAGAAAATGCCTACATTAAAACAAATATGAACAGGTGAAGCAAACCCTCATCATAAACCCCACCACCAATACAACACAATGCAATCAGAGAAGAACTACCATCTAGGAGCTTCTCCCTGAAGGGTCTCAGGGGAATTGCTTTTGGGGGCTCGTGGACATAGTGTGTGCTAGTTTCCCAAGACCACAGAAACAAACCACAGTTTTCCAGCAGTTATACTCCTTGCCTCTGACTCAGTGGAGAGTGAGTATGTAATCAAGCCCAGCTTTCAAATTCTCCCGGGAACATTTGATTATAAATTTAAAGTCCTATTGTGTCCTGCTTAGTGAAAATTTTTATTATTATTCATATTTCTAAATATAAATTTAGAAATTTGTATTTCTGAATACATAATGAGATCTACGAAGTAGGAAATCAGCTGTACTCTGCAAACTCCCCATGTGGTCATCCCTCTGCTTCTCCTAGAAATCAAACAAAGTGACTTGCACTGCATTTTTCACCTCCCAACTTTTCTAATGGTATCTGATGGATTGCCTGCTATCTCTTCTGGACATGGTTCATTCGTGTAGAGACTGTAGTTTCCTGAAACTCTGGGGACGACAGAAATTAAAGCCAGGGTGAACAATATGTAATAAAAATATACAGCCACCTGCCAGAGTTCTTCTTCCCAGCTCAGTGCAAAACAAGCAATTAACAAACTTCAGTTCTCAACTTCTCTGAAAAGAAACTGTACAACAAAACTAACACCTCAGCTCTTTTTTTTAACTTGAGGAATTGACTTCTATCTTTCATGTCTCAGGGTGCTACTGATAATTGGCACACTTTTCTAGGTTCTCATGGGCCTCTAAGAATGAAGAAAGTAGCTTGAAGGAACATGACATTTTGAGAGGCACCCAGAATGTTTGATGGAGATAATTTAGAGGTTTATTTCCTATGTGTGGGCAGCCTGAGAAGTAGAAGAGCTACTGTTTGATCTAACACAGAGAAATCAACAAAGATTCAAGGAAAATTATTTCATGAATAAAAGAAAAAATAAGTCTCCAGGAGTTAATCTGAAATGGAGACATATGAAAATCATAAATTTTCCTCCTCACAGTCAGGACATTAGAGCATGCACAATGTGAGATTTTTAGCAAAGAGAAAATATTAAAATTATTGCAGAGAGACTTGCAAGTAGATTATGTCAAAAAGAAATAAAGACAAGTTATTAAAATCATGTGGACAAAAGACCAAAAGGAATTACAATGAGTCATATTTGCTTAAAGGACACTAGAAACCATATGATACATGGAGTTCTGGAAGAGCAAAAAAAGGCAGGGAAGTTATGGCTAGACTTTAAAATTGGAGGACTGTAAGCAGCAGCAGGAGAGTGTAAGAAGACATGGAACTCACGGTAAATTTCAGCAAATGGACAAAATTACAGTGAGAGCGAATGCAAGTCACTGCTTATTCCAGCCTAAAAGTCAAAAGATGCAAGTATTAGAAGAGCTAAAATTGTATTAATGGACACAACCTAACTAGATGGAAACTGTAGCATAGCCACTGGAGGAGGTGAAAAGAAACAGCATGATCTTCAGTATGCAAGTAGTTAACTTATAATCTGTTTAAAGTAAATTGTTATATTTTACATAATCCATATTAACTGCAAAGAAAAGACCTATAAAAGTTTCATGAAAGAGTGCTAGGAAGATAGCTTAAATGGTAAAGTGATCACCTCACATTCGTGGGGACCTGAGTGTCATCCCAAGGACGTATATGAAAATTCAAGTTATGATGGTGCATACCTATAACCCTAGTCTAGCAGAGACAGACACAGGAGCATTCTTGGAGCTCACTGGCCAACCCATATCAGCTAATTAGTAAGTGCCAGACTAATGAGAGACTTTGTCTTATAAAAAGTAAATGTATTCCTGAGGTTGACACCCGAGGCCCTTTGGTGTATGTAGGCACATGCACAAATGTGTATGCACACATATGTAAATGTACACCATATGAAACTGTGTACTTGAATACATCCATCCAAATTTGAAGTTACAAAAAAGAAATCCCAAATAAGAAATCACAGCCCATCATTTCAGACAATGAAGTACAAAGCTAGCAATAGAGAAAGATGTGCAATCTCTGAGAGAAATAAACAATAGTAATCTTAAATGTCAATAATTACTTCAAATAGAAATATATGATATTCCCTCTTGAAAAAAAAGGGGTAGATGAATAAAATTCCAAGATCCTGATAAATTCTGTCAGCAATAAACTTACTTTAGATACAAGAACACACATAGACTGAAAGTTAAGAAATAGGCAAAGATATCCTATGCAGCGGATGGTAAGTTTGTTCAGTGGTTACCTACTTGCCTAGGTTCCTGGCACACACACACACACACACACACACACACACACACACACACACACACACAAATAAAAGTTTTTAAAGCCATCACAGGTAAATGGTAACCAAATGTTGTGGTCAGCATTCTAGTTGCTGTGCAGAAAGAACCCAAACAAAAGTGGCTTGTGGAGGAATGGGTTTATTAGGCTTACAAACTCGAGGGGAGACTCCATCCTGGCAGGGAAGATGATGGCATCAGCAGAAGGGTGGACATCACCTCTGCCACAGCACTGGAAACAGCGGCAGGAAGGTGTGCCAAATACTGGCAAGGGGAAGCTGGCTTATAACCCCTATAAGCCCACCCCCAGCAACACAGCTCCATCAAGGTTGTAAAATCCAAACTGCCATCAGCTGAGGATTGATTACTCAGAACACATTCATTTGTTTGTGGGGAACACCTGGATCAAACCATGACACCAAAAAAGCAATTTTTTTTACATAAAGTCTTTTTACATAATCTCTCTTTAGAAACTAAGAAAATCACTACATAATAGTAAAAAAAATCACTTCAATGGGAAAGCATAACAATTATAAACATATGTACACTTAACATAAGAATCCCTAAGTAAAATAAGGCATATGAAAACTTATTTTTTTCACTAGCAAAATATTATATATGTTTAAAAAAAGAGTTTCAACAGTAGTACTCTGTGAGGGTGGATAATGCTATGCCCTGATACCTCAGATTGTTATAAGAAACTTTCACTGCCAGAGATTGTCATAAGACAATTTCAGTGCCAGAGGTGAGATACCTTTCAGTGAACTGTTGGCCAGGGAGGCCTCTAATGCCCCCGCCCCCCCAAACATTACAAGTCATTGCCAAGGCTCTTGGCTGCCTACCAGAACTAGATGATAAGACCCTATTGCTCATGACACCACATGTTTGTGCTGCCAGTCACCGAGAAATAAAGCTGAAGCTTAGATGGAAGCCTTTCCCTCTTAAAAAGTTGCCATGATGTTCTAAAGAGCTATGTATGCAGCCCTGTGGGGGAGAAAAGTCATCAGTTCTCTTAACCAGCAGTGGACCCTGCAAGTTCTTTGGCTGGCCAGCCAGGCCAAATGTACCCACTGGTGGATTAAAGTTGTTCCTACTTGGTAGCTAACATGACCATAATTTCTTTTGTCTTTTCTTAACTCAAACTGGTAAACTTGAGTTATGATGAAGACCACTGTCCTTAGTAAGGAAGTCTATGAGAGTTTGGTTATTAATAACATCAGGGAACTGGAGTTTTCTATTTTCTATTTTTAGAGCTTATTTAAATCCACACAGAAAATATTATTTGACAGTTGACGTATGTTATTGTTGAGCTCTTATTATATATGATTACATGTGTTATGTAAAAACAAGGAGACCTTTAAAGTAAATGCAACAAAGTGAGTCAACTTCTTACATTTCTGTGAGAAGAGGAAAAGAGGTTTCAAATATGCTTTTAAAAAGATTTTTGCTAGCACTGTACTGCAGAAACCCATACACAGCTGCATTGTTGTGAGAAAATTTCAGGAAAACCCCAATTCAGGACATTATACATAAATCTGAAAAGCACTGTTACAAACTCTCAAGGTCACTAAGCAGGACATAGTGAAGTGTAATATATCCTGGATAGAGTTCTGGATATGAAAGCTTATTAGGTAAAAGCACAGGAAATACAACTGAAGAAGGAGGAGGATATGTTGGTTCATTCCAACAAATACACCACACAAACTTAAGATGCTCATAATAATGCAAACTGGATGTGGAGCAAAGGGAAGCTCTCTGCTTGATCCAGTATCAATCTGAAGGTATTCTAAAAAAAGTATATTTTAAAAAAATACCCTAAGACTCTCTTTAGCTCATGTCAGTATAGACATGATTTCAAAGGGTAAGACATTAACTAACTTATAGCAATTCAAATCATACTGCTTTGGGGTGTGGGAGTTGAATGCCTTTTATATCCTATAAGATGTCCGGAGCATATCCTGTATATTACTTTCTCCATCTTGTATTTCAGTCACCCTAATTAGCCATTCCTGTTTCCACATGATTTATTTCTTTAGAAATGTTAAGCAGATTAATAGTCAAATATTTATTCTAAATTTTTTCTAAATATTAGATTTATTTTAAATTTGACTTAGTTATTGGCACTAAGAAAGGCATAGTTAAACAATAATTAAATTGTTACAGTTAAGTACTTCTTTTAAATACACATTATAGGATATTATAAAACTTTAATGTCATGCTGTATATAATTTGAAGACAATTATTATCAATTATAGTAGAGATATTAATTTAATGTTCTGTAAACCCCATAGAATAGACAGTAGAAGTTGTTCTTTCCTACTAATCTGTAATGAATATTTAGTTCTTTAAAATATATTGGTCAAAGAGAATTTGTCCACTGACCCACTCAGATTCCTCAGACTCAAGGTGATGAGTTGTCCCACCCATTACATACATTTAACATATAATGAATTCTTTCCTTTCATGAATGATTGCTGGAGCCACGGCTTGACCTTATCTGATGTACAACAATGTGACTTCTTTTCTAACTCATAAATTGTTTCGATCCATAAACTTTACAATGAAACTGTGGCCAGAACTGCTATGCTGTTTGTCACATCTTTGCCATTTAATTGAGTCACTTTGAATAAGCCTTATTTTCTTCATTGACAAAATAGAGATTACAAATTTACCTTGCCAAATCCTTGTAAGAATGAAACCAATAGCAAATGTGAAGGCCATGAATATTATCAATAAAAATATGTTGCATTTGTCAACAGATTATATGGAAACATATAGAGCCTTCATTTTGCAAAAAACATAGGAAATACTTTAGAGGGGTATCTGAAATGTCATCTTGATTGAATGCAAGCCTTCTAGATTAGTAAAGCACATCGGTAAGTGTCTGTGAAGGCTTTTCAGACATGATTAGATTGTGAGGATTGTGATATGATCAATGGCTTAATCCATTGAGTTATTCAAGCTTTCAGTAGGTTATTGAGAGGAGGCAGAAGTGTAGAAAGTGGGTCTTCTCAGTTATTTGGGGTGCAGGTCTGGGAAATATGTCTGGCCTAGCCTCTTCCTATTAACTCTTGTTTTATTAGCTGTGATAAACAGTTTTGTTCTAGCCTGAGTCCAGAAGCAGTATGGCCAACCAAGGCTGGTCCTCTAAAATTGTGAGACCTAATAAATCTTTTGTCCTTTAAGTTGTTTCTGTCAGGTATTTTGTCAGTGTGACAAAAGGTCTAGAATAATATCAATTTTTAAAATTTCAGAACAATACCTAAAAACATTCTCCTCTCTCTCTCTCTCTCTCTCTCTCTCTCTCTCTCTCTCTCTCTCTCTCTCTCTCTCTCTCTCTCTCTGTGTGTGTGTGTGCATGGGTGTGTATGTGTGTACATGCTATGTTTCCTTGCAGCTACAAGGAAACACCAGATGTAAGCATATGCCACTTTTTGTACCTGTCTTTACATGAGTGCTATGAAATTGAACCTGGACCCACGGACTTTGTAAGCAAGCAACTTTAACCATGGAGCCATCTCCCCAAACTTGCAACACAATTTTTGTTGAATAAATAGATGCATTAACTTAGAAAATTTATGCCTATAATTATAGTCTTTTACTAATCATGTTGACAACTGAATTCATGCACTGAAAATGATGATTCAGTTCTATGATTTCTTATAGAAATGGTTTTGATTGAAAGTAAGCTTTTTCAGACATGAATTTTCATCCTTTAATAATCACAGCAAGACAATTATAATTAACAGAATAAAAGTATGTTTCTGCATATTATTCATTATAAAGGTATGTTAAATGTATTTCAATCAGCAAGTTAGTTCATAAAAGAGTAAGCTACAATAGACTTATTTACTTTTATTTGGCAGAGTACAAGGAGAAGAAAATATTGGATAGAAGAAGTTTAAACAAAGGTTTTCTGAAATTCCATGCTGAGGTTCTGGGTCACTAGTGTGTAACTGGAAATCACAAATGAAGGCAAAAGGGCATCATGTCCTACGCCTATGATAATGAGTTCTTCCATTCACAGGGAATGAATGTCTTCCATTCATAGGCAATGGCACAGTTTGGAAAACTGACCTCAGATCCAAGGGGACTGGTTGTTCTGAGCTTTAGTCTCTTTTACCAGTAGCATCTTATCAAACGGCTGAGCTTCATACTCTAGTTAAAAGGGGGCAAAAACGTGTTTTCTAGGGTTTATGGGAAAAGACTTCCTCACATATAGTGGGGAAAAAATCAAAAGTCAGACTATCAAATCAGGTATAAGTGAGATATGTTTCCCTAAATGTTTCTGGCAGCTTTATTACTCTTATAGGGAATGGGTGGTCACCAATAGAGATGTGCAGATTTGAGAGTCCTGCAGAGAAATGCAACAAAAATCTCTAGACTTATTTTTCCATGTCATTCCTCCCTTACTAACATCTAACATGCCATACTATCTTTGTTCCTCCCTCTCCAAAAAATGTATTGGAGTTCAAAGGATGATTTTTATTCTTTCTTGGAATATTTTCCATTCTAAATATATTCATCAGTTGTACTTGTTTTTAGCATGTAAGAAATATTGGATATTGAGCTGAGTACCCTGAACACATGGGCTGAAGGCTTGGCCACTGAGCTATCCTCCCAATCTTAGGTTGAGAAATGACATCTTGACTCTTCCACTGTCTAGAACTACTTAAATATTACAAATATTTTCACTTAAAGAATGTGGGTGAATTTGGGCTGAGATGGATTCTCTGCTGCATTCTACCAGACTATTCTAGAAGAACTAATACCAACACCTCAAAGTATTCCATAAAAATGCACGGGATTCTACCGAGCTCATTTTATGAAGACAGTATTACCCTGGTATGGAAATATAAGAACACAATAAAAACCATAATGTTAAAACAATGTCTCTGATGAGCATGGATGCAAAAATTCTCAAAATCCTTGCAAGCTGAATTCAAGTACATACTCAAAAGATCATTCACCATGACCAGTGGGCTTCATTCAAAGATGAAGGGATGGTGCACTACACTCAAATTAGTAAGTGGAATACAACACTCTAATAGACACAAGAGCAGAAATCACACGATCACTTTAGTAGATGCCAAGGCTAACATCCCATCCTGAACAACCTCCTTACCCTACTTCCTTCCCTCCTCAACACCTCTGTCAGCTAATTAGGACAAGTGCAGCCATTAGCTCAGGTAAGCATGTTTATTATAGCAGAATCTTGAGCAACGTGTCTGAATACTGCACTCCTGAATCTTAAAAGCTTAAACTTCAGTAGCAGTTGGAGACAATGTTTCATGTCTTTGGCCATAATAGGTGAGTTAGCTATACTGAAAGGAATAGACATGATCTGGCTAGATGTTCCTGTACTTGAAGAGGTGTTCTGTGCCCTGGTTGATGTCTTATTCCAATGCTATGGAAGTGAAGAATAAAATACGTAGGGCAGGATGGAGGACCAAGGGCACCTCAGAGAAGCAGCAAGGTCCCAGAGCCCACACATCAAATGTGGTAGAATGTGGAACATGGGAGGAATTGCCTTTGGCAGGTGTAAGCAAAATGGATCTGAGCTAGCTGGAGAATATTCTCGTGCCAGAGGGTTTGAGAATAAGGTCAAGTATGTTTGAAAGAGATCTACAGTAACATTGTAGTAATGAAAGAACAGAAATAAAGACTTCAGTATCAAAGGAAACTCAGCTGAAGTGGCGTGAGCAATACCTGTAGACCAGGGGGAATAATGAGAAGTTGTGCAGCCCAGCAGATGTGACCATATATCAAGGGCTGAGTTCATGTTTTCTACATTCTGTGTAACCTGATACACTCACCAGTTTCTGCTTATGGTTTGTTTGCTTGTTTTGTTTTTTACCTCACTTCTGTCTATGGCTGAAAGAGAAATTAGTTGCTTTTTTGTTGTTTTAACTTTTTATTGATAGCTTCAATAATTATAGACTGTAAACCATTATGATTTCCTCCCCTCTCCCATATTTCTTCACCTTCAAAATTAGTCTCTGATTTGTTTCAGTGTCATCCTCTTTTCCCCCAATTACGCATAAGTATTTTTAGGCACTGCAAAATCATGAATATCAAGGCCATTTTGTGTCTGGAATTTTGCTTTTTAAGCAGTCCTACCCTTCCTTTGGCTCTTACGATCTTTCTGCCACCTCTTCCACAATAGATCCTGAGCCTCAGGGAGCAACTTGTAAGTTGCAAAGGAAAAAGAAGCACACATGAAATTCCAGCATGCATCTTGCCTTTATTACTCTGGTGTTGAGGAGCAGGCCTGACCATATTGGAAAGATCAGGCTGGGTCAGCCTCCACAGTGAGGTAGAGGAAGGGGGTACCCCTGAAGGGCTCATGGCAGGAACCTCCATCTGAGCCTGAAGTCCCTGCACCCCGATGTCTCCACAGGGCCCATGAAGGTTCAAGGTATAATTGGTGGCCAACTCTGATGTGAAGCTGACCTTGCTCTTCTATAGCATGGGGCTCAGAATGGGGGTACTTCAGGAGGGGACAGATGTGCTCCGCTCTACCCCGCTTCTTCCTGAATTTATGACTATGGTGGTGAGGAGCAGGCCTGGCCAAGATAGATAGACCAGGCTGGGTCAGGCTTCTCCTCAGTGAGGTACAGATCAGGGAGATGCTGCCACCCTGCAGATAATAACCCTGAGTGACACTTCTTGCCCATCCAAAGTGATCTAACTTGAATGGCCATCGCAGAGTTAAAATGTTTTCTGGTGTTAAAACATGGTGGACAATGTCATGCCCATGGTAATAATCAACTGCACTGAGAACCCAAGCAAAAATGTCTGAGGATTGGGCCTCCCTCAGCCTTCTCAGCTTTGATATCATTTTCTATATCATTTTTCCAAGATCTCCTCCTGCAGCAAGTTCCAAGATGCATGTGTGCTCTTAGTCACATGGACATTGGAATATGGGAATGGTGTAGTTTTGTTGTTGTTGTTGTTGTTGTTGTTGCTACAGTGACTTTGTGAGTGACCGAGGCATTATTGAACCTGTCCACTTGAACTGTCGTAATGGACAGCAGCATATTGATTATCTGGTGGTGAGCTAGCTTCTCCTGGGATCAGTGTCTTAAGGATATCATAGTGCTCTGTAAGCTCATGGCCTCACCTGCTGGTGTGCACACACCTTTGCTCCTTCTCCTCCTCCATGAGCACAATCTCAGTGGGAACTGGAGATGAAGATTACACAAAGATGAAAAGGAAAACTAAGTCAAGATTGGGATATTCCAGTCATGAAATCCTACATAAATACACATAGGTATCTTCAAAAACACAGGACTTCAATGTCACTGAAAACAACAGAAATGAAGGCCTTACCAAATTAGCCAGTAGAAGACAATAACGGACACAAAAGCAGGCAGTGTTACACTGGATACTGTAATAACTCAGAGGAGCATTGGGAAACATTTTGAAAAAAAAAAAAGCTACTCCTTAACTGAATTGGAAAATCAGGAAGACAGGATTCCACTTCGCATACATATTATTAACACTAAACCAATAAGAAACCTTGAAACAATAATTTAAAAAAAAAAATCTCCCAGCAAAGAAAAAGACAAGCACCAACCAGAGTGGAGCATGAATTCTACCAGACTTTTACAGAAGGAAGATCAGCACTCTGAATTATTCCATGGGTAAGAAAGACAAGGAACACCTCCACACCCATCCTATAAGGTCAGTATCATCCTGATGCCCACATGATACCAAAACAAGGTAAACAGAGAAAATGAATAGTAAAATTCCTTGATGAGCAGAGGTGAGAATGCCTCAAAATCCCACCAGGGAGAAGAAAAGACACATGCCATGATCCAATAGGTTCGTGCAGGAAGTCAGACAATTACATGTAGATGATAAACAGGACAATGTAGATCAGAAAGGAAGCAAGAGTCAATACTCAGCCTTGAAGAATGAAAGCTGTCATTTTCAGGAACATGGTACATGTGACCACCCTTTCCCACAAAGACAGACATAGCATGTTTCATCCCATCATGCGTGTGCAGGGGGAGGGGGAGAACTGACTGTATAGAGGGCACCTGGGCACAAAGAAGGGGCAGGGGAAGCCTGAGAGCAGGTGAGTGTCATCAGAGTGTGCAGCAAATGTCAGCATGAAGTCTACCTTGAGTCAGTTCACACAAGGTGAAAAAAGTAAAACTGGTCAAAAAGTATACCTTAAAAAATAAAAAGTCATTAAGAAAAAAAAATCAACACAAATCAATTCCCAAAACGCAACAAATAAAGGAGCACAATTACTACAAAATTAAAAGCAAACAAGCCAAAAGCAACAAGCCAGGAAGCAGAGTGCCTCTGTCCAAGTGAATCAGCTACCCCCACGGGGAGTGTTTCTATTTATTATTTATTTATTTGTGCTTGTGTGTCTACATGTGAGTGTGTGTGTATGTGTGAGTGTGTGTGTGTGTGCTTGTGTGTGTGCCTGTGAGTGTGTGTTGGTGTGTGTGTGTGTGTGTGTGTGTGTGTCAGAGACTCTTGCCACTGCAAACAAATGCCAGATGTTTTCCCACTTTCTGTGTGAATCTGGGGAATTGAATTGGGCCTGGCACAGTGTGCATGGAAGTGCCTTCACCCACTGAGCAATCTCCCCACGGAGCACCAGCCCATGTGGCCATGAGCTCCCACTGGACAAGGGTCCTGAAATCCTCACAATGGCACTTCACGAGGTTCTAGTTAGAAATGGACCAACCACCACTAGTTTTCCCCACTTTATGACCCCAAGGATTACACTAATTCTTTTTCTGTTCCTTGTGACCAAATACCTGAGAAAGAGCAACTTAAAGGCGAAAGGGTTTATTTTGGCTTCTGCCTTGAGGAGAAAGTAGAGGTATAGTGGGGGGGGGTAACTCCCAGTGAGATTGCAGGTTATTCCATCGGGACAGAGCCCATCATGACCCACTCCTCCAGCTGGGCCTCACTTGCCAATGGTAGCACAACTTCCCTGAGCAGAGTCACCTGCTGGGGAGCAAGTGTTGAAACCCATAAACCAGGGGGGACATTTCACATCCAAACCCTAATAAGGACCTTTTCCACTTCCTTAACAGTCAAAGCCATAGTAACCATGGTGATGAAGGGCTCAGAAAGCTTAAGGCTTCTCTACTGGTTTATGATTGGGCATTGATATAAACTGGTTATACAAAGAACACATGGGATGTTGTATTTTTTCACGTGGACAGTAAAACTGTATTAATGCTTGCCTTTTACAAGTCTCATCCTCTTCCCGTGATTGAATCCTGTTTCTTTCAACTCAGATGGGTTTGTGTCCAGTGAGCTGCAGCCCCTCACTGACATTGTAGAGGAAGAGGGAAAAGCTGAAACTTGCTCTCCACCATAGGTAGGAGACCATAAAAGAGATGAAGAAAAAAGAGAGAGAGAAACTGGAGAACTGGAATAAGTAGAGAACTGGTGAAGGCTTCTCAAGGGAAGAAAGAAGCGTTTTTGGACATGTAAGGAGAAAGAAAGGAAGGAAGAAAGTACAGGCAACCATGAATAATGCTATGTACATAGTGTGGAAATGTAGGATAGATTCCTGACTTTGTACAGTTAGGATACTAACAAATTTTAAATGGAAAAAATAAAAGTAAAAAAAAATAACAGGAATAATGAAAACGGGGAGTGGGGGATAAAGAATAAACAGCCCAAAACAAAACCTTAAACTGAAACCATCGATCAGTAAATATCCCAGAAAAAAAAAAATGGTAACCAAATAAGAGGAATTCACCAAATTGGCAAAGAAACTTACTGTGTCAATCCAGTAGGTCACAGATATCCAACACTATCTTCAGTGATCAATTCTACCTTCTCTCCAAATGCCCAAGTCCATGTGCTCTCCTAACCACAAACCATTTCTCTTCACTGAGGCAGAAATCAGCTGGCCCAGGGGTTTATATAGGCCCAGTGTTTATGTCACAATGACTCCTTGTGATGTCAGAGCAGGAATGGACCAATCACAGCCCAGCACATGACAGTTTTTCTCACTTTCCATTCTCAAGTACTGTTTTCACTTCTTTTATCATTGCTCTGAAGAAATGTCCAAGTCAAACAAGTCATGGTACTGCTCTAATTTACAGGTCCCATGGATGAAGGATGTTCTTTGTCTCGAATTTTAAGATTTTTTTTCATCAAAGGCTTTATTGTCTTCACTGTTTCCACCCAGAGATAGGCTGAAAGGAGTCTGATAGCCCACCAGTATTAGGGAGCCCACTTAGTGAGCTGCTCACCTGGGAAATACAACCAATTCCAAATATAATTAGACCCAGATCAAACTGTCCTCTGTAACATCCTTTATCCCCGACTTGCAGTTAGGATCACAGAGCTGATCCCAGGCAGCTGCTCTTCTGCCCCATTCTCTCTCTACTGCTTTTCTGTCATATGCTGTTCTCTGTGGCCACATCACTTTACTCTGCTTCAGGACTTTGAGATCATATACAGATTGACTCTTATTTAAATAAGCTTCTTGAAGACTGGAGTTCCTGAGGAAGTAAATATTGCAATGAAAAGTCCATAAATAGCTTCTAGGAGCAGCACTTTGCTCTGTCCTGCTGCCCTAGTTCTCCCCGTTCCTCTGGCTGGGCAAAGCAGGTCTTTGACTGACAGCTCCCCCATAACCCATTTAAGGCCCAGTGTCCCTGCCCTGTGGGCTCCTGTTCACCAAAGGGTCCTCCTCTGTGCTGACTCCAGGTAGCCAAGTGCAACTGTTCCCCATCTCCTCAGGAGCCACTGCTGGGAGCAGGTGATCCCTTCCCAGAAGCAAACACAGCCCTTCTGTCTTACATGGGACATGGGTGAGGTCTGGGTCCCTGAGATGTCATCAACGCCTTCCACAACACCAGGATCACAAGAGGCAGATACCCCACCTGACCTCAGGGAAACAGAGCTCAACCCTTTCTCCATAAGCCCTTCATCTCCATGGTCGCCATCCTTTTATGATGCTGTCTGAGGATTTAAAAACAGAGACAACTAATTCCCCATACCCTGACAGTTGGACCCCTGGAATAACATTCTTACACCTCAGCTGTCTCCTCCTTTCCTCCAAAGCTAGAGGCCTCAGCAGACAGTAACGAGCACTGACAAGGGTCCCAAGTTCTGGCCATTCACAGGTTACTCAGTATGCATTGGTCAGTCTCTTGCAGAGTGTTAGTGTCCCGCTAGGACAGGTGGAGATCAGAGTGTCCCAAGAGACCCTGTGAGCAGCTTCGGGCCACAGGGAGAGAAAGTAGTCCACAGCAAAGAAAACACACACAGAAGATCCTGAAGGCTTCCCACCACTTACCTGGCCATCAGTTTGCCGAAAAGGGTGACACAAAGACAAAAATATGCAAAGCACCCTAGAATGAAGTGGTCATTACTACTCCTGAGCCACCCACAAATAGCCCAGTGGAAGTAAGATCTTCTCTGACCCAAGCAGGAAGATCACAGGTTGTAGTAGAAGGTCCTTGGCTATAGCCAGCCTTCTAATTGTGGAAGCAAGATGCAGCCAGTATTCTCAAAAACACTCTTAAAATACCTACTTAATATTAAATGCTATTTCTTTTTAAATATATTTTTATTTACTTGCAAGGAGAGAGAGGGAGAGAGAGAGAGAGAGAGAGAGAGAGAGAGAGAGAGAGAGAGAGAGAGAGAGAGAGAGAGAGAGAGAGAGAGATTGGGCACGCCAGGGCCTCCAGGGACTGCAAACAAACTCCAGACACACATGTCTTGTGCATCTGGCTTTAAGTGGACACTGGGGAATTGAACTCGGGTCCTTCTGCATTTCAGGCAAGCGCCTTAAATGCTAAGCCATCTCTTCAGCCTGGGACTCACAATTTTTGCTCTTATTTGAGTGATGTTGAAAGTAATGATAGTCAAGAGCTAGTATGTGTTAAAGACATGAATATCAGTGGTAGACAGAAGAATATGCACCACTCCTCAAAAATGTCTACGTTTTAACTCCCAGGACTTGGAAGTGTATTACCTTCCATGCAAAAGGGGATTTTTTGATATGATGATGTTAAAGAAAGCAACATGGGCCAATATCGCTGGGTTTAAGATAGAAAGCGAAAGCAGGGAGATGGGAAGATGTTAGAATGCAGCTGCCATGGATAAAGAACTGCAAGATACCTCAAAAATCTAGAAAATTCAAGGACATCAATTTTTTCCCTACAGCCAAAGAATGACACTCTGATGTAAGTGCTTCTGACATCCAGAGCTATAAGCCTGTGTTATTGTAAGCAACAAAGTTTGTGGTCAAATTCCACAACAGTCACAATTCATTGAAATGACAGTTCAAGGATGGATGAACTCTCAGGTAGAGAGGGTTCTTACCACATCCAGTTTCTGAAATCATCTGAAAGTAACCCATGCTCTCGTCAGATTGTGAATGGGCTTCTTTAACGGGGAGTAATCAGGGATATGTAGCCAGAGCCAGAACAAGAGGTTGTTTAATTTGTAAAAAGTCTCTTGGGGAATATCTGCTTCTCAACAAATCATATTCACTTATATAAGAAATATCTCAAGGGTTTCCCTTGTCTCCCAAAATGACTCTAGCTCCCTCAATAAAACAGTAAGAACCAAGTGATTAGAAAGTGGGCTAATATTCATTTTTAGTAGGTGATCTCTGAAGTTAAAGGTCATCAGTAAAACTACAGTTTATATGATAAATTCAGAGGCAACTATGAGTGCACAGAGATGGGCTGACATGTCAAGAAATAAAAACACAGAAGACTGTTAAGTTCCAGATGGCAAGTGGGTTTTTTGTCGTTTTTCTGGCCTGCTCAGGTATCTAGGTTACGAAACTATAACCACCAGGAGATGCTTTTATTAGTGTTATTTGTCTAGTTTGTATAGGCATTTAATTGTTCACCAGTGAACCTTTGGATCTGCCATCAGATAACTTAGTGGTCATTTAGTGTGACTTGTTTGACTTCAGAGCATTTTCCTAATTGATCGTCTGGTAAGGGTCATGACCAGCTAGGCATTTAGCTGGGATTTCCATGCTGGCCTCCATGTTCACTGCATCTCTAGATGTGGTGGGGGAAGAATGGATTGGAATCTCTTTAATAAAACGTAGGGCATATGGCAGTTCTCAAGGGTGGTCCAGCAGCAGCAGCATTTGCTGATAACTTATAATGAACTCAGTCCTTAGGCTACACTCCACACCTACCCAGGCAGACACTTGGGAGGCAGCCTCAGTCTTAAGAAGTCCTTTGGTATTTCTCAAGCCCTTAATCACCCAGGGTATTTGGTGTTGATTTTCTTTCAGGAAACAATACTCTAATTATAAGTTAATTTTCCAGGTGTGGGAAAGAGATGGAGAGAGAAAAATATTTTTAAAAAAGTTAATAGGAAAAATAATTTGATTTTGCTGTCTTTACTTTTCTCTCTTTTTATTAACAAATTATTATTTCAATCCTTTCCTGATCATTTGTGGTTGCAAATAAGCATTTCTTTCTCAGAACAAGCTCTTAGTCTAGAGACCAAAGAGAGGCAGTAAGAAATTTTCCAGGAGTTTATGGGTCTCTTGAGTGTTTTTACCAGAGATTTGATGCTTACCTGAAAGCAGTTCAGCCTTACCTCATTGACTGTAGGCTGGTAATCAAAGTCATAAATCACATTAAAGTTAAATGCATTGCATGGCAAAGAACAATGGATACAGTATTCAATTTAAAACATTTTTAGGTAGTTTAACTCAATATATTTACTCAACTTCAACTTGAGCTTTTTTGGTTTTAAAGTTCAAAAGGGTGTACTTAGATCTAAGATCACTATAGGGCAAGTGCTAAATAGTATTATGAAAATGCAAAAAAATTGGCATAAACTGGAAAATAAGAAAATGTGATCTCTAAATTCCAAGGAGCAATAATAGAAGGAAGAGATCATTTGGCTCAACAAATTGTGATATCAATCCTATATCAGCCATTGTTACTTGCTTTAGTGGAAATCCTGAGTGAACCTGAAATCTAAGAACAACCACACTGATAAGAACATGGGCCTTGTGGAACCTCACCAAGTGCCATCTCACAATTACCATGAAAATCAGTTTTGAATGCAAGATTCTTTTTTTAATGATCTTGTTGGATTTGTTCACAATTTTTTGTTTAGAACTGTATTATATGAATATATTGTAAATTGATCCTATCCCCATCTGACTATACTCTTACATTCCCTCTCTCCTACCTCCATTCCACTGAGGGCCCTCCCTCCTCAGTAGGGTTATCTATAATCACTCTAGGGTCACAGAATGCACCAGTCTCCGTGGAAAGGGGGAATGCCTCAAAGTACACCTTTCCACCCTATGACTCTTCCATTTTTTCTGCCCCTATTCCGCAATGTTCCCTGAGTCTTGGAAGACCTGTTAGAAGCCTCCTTTAGTGCTACATTCTCAGCAGCCTCTAATTTTCTGCTTTGATGAGGTTTGAGTCTCCTCAGTGTCTCTGCCATGTCCCTGGAGGATGTTCTCAGGCTAGTAATGATAACAGTACTTGTATTTAATCTACCACTTCCTCTGTAATGTTTCCTGGGCCCCAGCAGATGTGATAGCGATGACTCATCTCATCTAGGCAGTCAGCTTTCTTATCATTCTGATGGGTCTTTGTTGTCATCTGTATAAAGCAGGTTCTGTAGTCAAGAGTGAATGCAGTATCCTAGGGGGGAAACCTAGACATTTAAAAGACTTGCTGATGGCCATGACATCTCACTTGTGTCCAATAACAGTGGAAGCTTCCCTCTACAGTCTACCATCTTCCAAATCATATATTTCTGACTTGGATCTCAGTACCATCATGAGTTCACTCCTACTGAGCAATCTCACTTTCAATCAGAGAGAACTTGGTAACCTCCATGATCTATGTGTCACTATTGCACCAGAGGGTACATCTTGCCTGCCTGGTTGGTTGTATAGCTTGCAGGATCCAGTGCTTGTTCATACTGTTGGCCATTATCCCCTAACAGCTTACAGAGCACTTTCCAATACTATGAGGACTAGCCAATAGAGAGCTGGCTTCTATCTTAGTTCCATAAAGATTTCTCAATATCCTGTGATAGCAGTCTGTGGTGTCTTCAGCAATATGGTCTTACCATTTATATCTGGTGGGTAACCAAGTTTCTGACAGTGTCATGGATTGTTTTGGGGGCCTCATGGGCCTCCCTGACTAACAGCTCACTGTGGTGGTAACCGAATTTGTCACCTGTATTTACCAGTAACTACCTACAGTTTGGGAATAAAGCTTTCTCTATCCCTGAAGGGTACTTGCTCACTCTCCTCTCTCTCCCTCTCCCTCTCTCTCTTTCTCTTTCTCTCTCTCTGTCTCTCTGTGTCTCTGTCTCTATCTCTGTCTCTCTCTCTCCTTTTAGTTATTTTAGCCAAGAGGAAGGTTTCTATGGAACTGACTCATGGCCTCATTAGCTTTGTGTATCTTCCCTTAACTCCCTCCCTTGCAGAACCTTCAGTCCGCTGTATTCTGTCCCTCACTTGACTGTCAGGTCTTGTCCATCCTCACCTCTTTTTCTTCAAGCCTCCCTCTAGCTTCCTTACCAGTATTGATACTTACTACAACTTATAAGTGAATCAAAGTATTCCAAGTCAGGATCTGCGCATGAGAAACGACATGTAGCTTTTGTCTTCTTTTTCTGAGCCTGTGAAGCCTTAGTATGATCTTTCTAGGTCACAATTTTCCTGCAAATTTAATAATTCCATGATTGCTAACTGCTGGGTAGAATTCTACCATATATATATATATATATATATATATATATATATATATATATATATATATATATATATATATATATATATATATACCACACATCATCCATTCATCAGCTGATGGGCATCTGGGGTGATTCTATTTCCTCCTATTATGAATTGAGCTGCAACAAACACAGCCCAATAAGTATCTCTATAGTAAAGAGTGGAGTCTTTAGGGTATTTGCCCATAATAATCTATCTATCTATCTATCTATCTATCTATCTATCTATCTATCTATCTATCTATCTATCTATCTTAATTTATATATATATATATCTGAATTTAGAGTCCACATTGGGAAACTACCTTATAATTTGTATTAAAAAGCAACTTTGGGTTTTAAAAGTGACACTAAATTAGTGTATCTGTATGATTTATGGTCTGACAGTCTCTTGTCCACAAAACTAACATTGTGTAAACATATTCATGTGCACCTTCACTAAGCAACTGCTACAATACTTGCAGTGGTTAAAAATGACTTATTCTTCTTTTTCATTGCATGTATGAATTTTTGCCCTATATTTGTCCTATTACTCCCCATAGTCTTTCTTGGTTTTTGTCATTTTTTATTTGCTGAAAAGGAAACAAGGAAGGAGGGAGAGAGGGAGAGAGGAAAGGAAGGAAGGAAGGAAGGAAGGAAGGAAGGAAGGAAGGAAGGAAGGGTCATACCTTTATAATTACTGCTGAATCTTCTTAGAGAGTCTCAATACTCTGAAACATTGCACCAAGCCTTGTTTTCATGTCCTTCCTTTCTTTGCATCTTAACCCAGGGAAATCTTACTTGTGGTGTTAAAACTACTCTCTAGATGATCTTATTGGGTATTTATGAATCCAATAATACTTCATGATCTACTGTTTATTTACAGACTTTACTCAACATCTTCACATTTTCATATTCTTGAATGATAAAGCCTTAAATGTGTCTCTTCACTATCTCCCTGGATTGATCACCCTTCCTTGGAACCCTCTGAGACTTGCTTTTCATATGTATGATTGAACAGTCCTCAGGGACCTTTGTCTTTACTGGGAAGTTGTCCACACTCTGAGGAGTTTCCAAACACAACTGCATTAAGCAAAGCTTCAATTATTAAAATTAACTGAGTCTTTCTCTTGCTTTTGACTGTGCTTTTTTTTTCATTCAAAAGAAAAGCAATTGAAATCCCTGGAGTTACTGCAAACGAAGCTTCATCTAGTTCTGCTAGCTGTCGCATAGAGTACATTACCATCTGGCTCTGTTTTCATTAGCAAGAATAACCAAGCACAACTGTGAAACTGAGATGGAAGAAATATTCACATTTGCCTCCAAATCCAATGCTGTTTACATACGAGGAGAACTGCCAGCTCTTCTACAACAGAGCTGAGAAGTCATAGTGGATCTTTAGGAAACTGAGGAAAAAGCGGGATTTGTTTTCTGCATACATCAACCAGCTTCATGAGGCTCTGGAATCTCTTCTATCTTCAGATTCTATATATCTGGAGCATACGTGTATCCTTAAAATTATACATGTTATGACTACATTTCTTAGAATTAACTAGGATAAAAAAGAAAGAAAGAAATTCTCTTTGCTAATAGCAGCAAACTATGTAATGAAAACCAGTTTTCTCACCAAGAAATACTAGAAAACTTGCATAAAGTCTGTTTTAAAAATTGATAAGCCTGACCTGGTGAGTCATGCCTATAATTCCAGCACGTTGGAGCTCAGCTCAAAGGATTGCCATGAGGTCAGCCGGGTCTACAGTGAGACCCTGCTTCAGAAAACAAAACAACAAATAAAAGAATGTTTCAATTCTGTATATATATATATATATATATATATATATATATATATATATATATATATATATATATATATATATATATATTTTATATATATATATATATATATATATATATATATATATATATATATATATATATATATATATACAGGATTTAGGCTATATATATAGGATTTAGGATATATATATATATATACAGGATATATATATATATATATATATATATATATATATATATATATATATATCCAAAGGAACCTAAATCCCCATACAGGAGAAATACTCACCATCTTTGTAAATTGCTTGCTCCATCTCTCTTACTTCTTTTTCATTTGACAGATCATTAAGGTATAATAGTCACATAGTAGTACATACATTTTAAATGCATTATTTGATATTTTTAAATTTTATTTTTATTTTTGAAACATTTTTATTCATTTAAAATAGACAAAGAGGGGGTATGGGCATACCATGGCCTCCTGCCAATGCAAAGAAACTCCAGACATATGCACCACCCCAGTGACACCTCTTCCACCCAGGCTGCTAGTAATCCAAATTCCAAGCTTTAATAAAGCACCTGAGTTTGTGGGGACATACATTGAAACTACCACACATAGGAAAAGCTCCTCTAAGAAGTGGACGGCTGTAGCATTATAGCCTGTTTCTGGGACAACTCTAAAGGACTGTGGTGAAGGGAAGTCTTCACAATGGGTAGAACTTCAGGCAGTGCACATGGTGGTGCATTTTGCTTGGAAGGAAAAATGGCCAGACGTGTGGCTATACACTGATTCATGGGCTGTGGCCAATGGTTTGGCTGGATGTTCTGGGACTTGGTAAGAGCACAATTGGAAAATTGGAGAGAAAGACATTTGGGGGAGAACTATGTGGATAGACCTTTCTAAGTGGGCAAAGGATATAAGGATAATTTGTGTCCCGTATTAATGCTCATCAGAAGGTGACCTCATTGGAGGATAACTTTAATAATAAGTTGATAAGCTGACCCATTCTGTAGATAGTGGCCAACCTCTCTCCTCAGCCATTCCTGTCATTGCCCAGTGGGCCCATGAACAAAGTGGCCATGGTGGCAGGGATGCAGGTTTTGCATGGGCCAAACAACATGGACTTCCACTAATGAAGGCTGTCCTGGCTATGGCTGCTGCTGACTGCCTGATCTGCCAGCAGCAGAGATCAACACTGAGCCCCCGGTATGGTAGCATTCCTCGAGGAGACCAGCCAGGGACTTGGTGGCAGGTTGACCTCATTGGACCACTTCCATCATGGAAAGGACAGTGTTTTGTCCTTACTGGAATAGAAACTTATTCTGGGTATGGATTTGCTTTTCCTGCATAGAGTGCTTCAGCAAAAACTACCATCCATGGCCTCACAGAGTGCCTTATCCACCGTCATGGTATTCCACATAGCATTGCTTCAGACCAAGGAACTCACTTCACAGCCAAGGAAGTGCAGCCGTGGGCTCATGCTCATGGAATTCACTGGTCCTTCCATGTGCCCCACCAACCCGAAGCAGCTGGCTTGACAGAAAGATGGAATGGCCTTTTAAAGAACCATTTATGGTGCCAACTAGATGGCACTAGCCTGGAGGGCTGGGGCAGGGTTCTCCAGCAGGCTGTGTATGCTCTGAATCAGCGTCCTATATATGGTTCTGTTTCTCCTATAGCCCGGATTCACAAGTCCAGGAATCAAGGGATGGTAATGGGAATGTTACCACTTATCATCACCCCAAGTGACCCCTTAGCCAAATTTTTGTGTCCTGCTCCTGCAACCTTATGCTCCCCTGGCCTAGAAGTCTTGGCTCCAGAAGGGGGAGTGCTTTTGCCAGAAGGCACAAAGAACATTCCATTGAACTGGAAGCTAAGACTCCCCCCTGGCCACTTTGGGCTCCTGATGCCCTCCAGTCAACAGGCCAAGAAAGGAGTTACAGTGTTAGTAGGAATGATTGATCCAGACTACCAGGGAGTAATTGGACTGCTCCTCCACAATGGAGGCAAGGAAGAGTATGTCTGGAGTGTTTGGAGACTCTATAGGGTGCCTCTTGGTGTAACCATGCCCTGTTATCAAAGTCAATGGGAAACTACATCACCCCAATCAACATAGTGTGAAAAATAGCCCAGATCCATCAGGAATGAAAGTATGGGTGACCCCTCCAGGTAAAGAACCAAGATCTGCTGAGGTGCTTGCTGAAGGTGGAGGAAATACAGAATGGGTAGTAGAAGAAGGTAGTTACAAATACCAACTAAGGCCAAATTATCAGTTACAAAAACGAGGGCTGTAATTGCCATAAATGTTTTGTTTTGTTTTGTATTACTTGTTAAGAATGTTTGCCCACATGTATACCAATACCGTTGTTTTCCCTCTATTATGTAATTAATATTTATTGAGATTATATCATTAATCATTGTTGAATTTATATTAGTTTGCATGGGCCTAGTCTTTCCTTGTATGCCTCACTGAAGTTGAAAATGTTTACAGAACTCTAAATTAAGGGGCCTTGCCTTGTGTTGGGGGGAGATTATGTGTTTCCAATTGTATGTGAGATAGTTATACCATGTTAGGCGGAATTATGATCTTGTTGCTGTCTTCATTTAGGAATTAAGTATGATGTAAGGATACAGCATTTGATGTCAAGTTGATAAGGGTGGACTGTGATGGTTAAGTTTTGTTGTCAACTTGACCTTTCAAGTAATCTTGGGTAGGTCTCTGAGGATATATACAAGAAGGCAGTCTCTCAGTAGGGGGCAGGATGTAAAGAAGCTCAAAGAATCTAGAAGTAAACATCCTTTCCTGTGTAGGGAGTGCAGGAAGGAAATTCCAGAGACTTGGGAAGCCATTAAGTCTGGGGAAGGGTTGTAAGACCCCACCCTAAGGCTATATAAAGAGGAAGAAATTCTCTCTTTGGCTCCTTGCCTGTTGGCTGTTGGTGCTTGTTTGTGACTTCCACTTGCATCCTGCTCTCCTATGCTTCCTGGCTATTGGAACCCAGTTTCCTTGGCCTCACATCATGGACTGAAGAGCAGCCACTCCTAAGGGAGCCATCAGGCCTTTTGGGCTGGATTGGGACTGCTGAGACATCCAGCCACATGGACTGAACAGCTACTGGTTTCTTCACCTGTGGGCCTGCAGACTGCTATTGTTGGACTGTTTAACCCCCCAAAATTCCCTTTTACTACAATCCATTCTGTCAACTCTGTTTCCTCTAGAGAACCCTGACTAATACACCTTTCCACTTTGTTTAGAGACTAGGAATGTAAATCCACAGCGATAGAGTAAGAAAAACATTTTAAAATACAATAATAAAATATGAAAAAATATTTTATTGTAATATGGAAAAAATATTTATTAGACAAAACAAGAACATAAAATCCAAACCATTCAAACTGTTACCTGATTCATGTTTAAAATTTATTATTGAACACATTATAGTGAATCTTATTAACAATACTGAATTCCTAATGTTACTAGATATAATACACGATTATGTTCAGAGGAACTAAATTCTATTCCATTTTGCTTCTTAATGAGTTTGGTAACTTTGGATAACTTTTCTAAATAATATTGACTGCATAAAGATTTTTACAAAGCAAAAAGTTTATGACTTTTATTCATATTACTTTATATGTTTCATATGTTTCATATATTTATGTTCAAGTAACAGACATGTAAGTGGTAAGAATTATTTTGCTTATTTTTCAACCTTTATACTTACTGTTTTGTCATGCCAAATAAACTTGATCTCAATGTAATATTCTACAATCTTATATGTATTTCTAGTACAAAGGGCATTTTTGTTTTAATAAAAAAATGTTTATTGATAATCATTTGTTAGAATGTTTAGATGTCCCTCTTAGGATGTTGTGATGGTTAAGTTTTGATGTCAATTTGACCTTTCAGGTAATCTTCTGTGGGTCTCTGAGGATGTTCACAGGAAGGCAGCCTCTCAGTAGGGGGCAGGATGTAAGGAAGCTCAAGGGAGGTAGAGGTAAACATTCTTTCCTGTGTGGGCAGTGCAGGAGGGAAATTCCACAGATTTGGGAAGCCATTAATTCTGGGATAGGGTTGCAAGACCCCACCCTAAGGCTAAATAAAGGAGAAGAAATTCTCTCCTGGTCTCCCTGCTTGTTGGCTGCTGGTGCTTGTTCGTGACTTGCAATCGCATCCTGCTTTCCTACCCTTCCTGGACATCAGAACCCAGTTTCCTTGGCCTCACTTCATGGACTTGAAGAGCAGCCACTCCCAAGGGAGCCACCCGGCCTTCTGGGCTGGATTGAGACTGCTGAGGCCTCCAGCCATGTGGACTGAACAGCTACTGGTTTCTTCACCTGTGGGCCTGTAGACTGCTATTGTTGGACTGTCATAAGCTACCCCAATAAATTCCCTTTTACTCCAATCCGTTCTGTCAACTGTTTCCTCTAGAGAACCCTGACTAATACAGATGTAAAAATATGTGAGCAATTATACTTTTGCTTTAAAAAATAACTTTCAGAATTGTAATGTTGATGGGGGAAAACATGAACACATAAATTGTAAAATGTGATTGCTTTGTATGTTTCTGGAAAAAGTTCTCACAACCTCCAGATTGATGCTCAGGCGACACATGGAGACAAGAGTGAGCACCCTATCTCACTTCTGTTTAAAAATTCTCTAGGCCCTTTCATTATAAATGTTTTATCCTTTTGAAGTGTGGCATTTTGTATGCTATCTTGTTTCATTATTCTCCAATGTTATTTCTTTTAAAATATAATCTACATACTTAAAGATACATGTGCTGTCTGATTTGGGAACTATTTTCAGCTACTTTGATCATCAGTTACTAAATATAAGTATGACATACTTCTTGCCTTTGACCAACAGTTTCCATCTTTATAAAAATAAAGGGCATTTCTTTTTTGTACATGTATCTTCTCTAAGGAGAATTCTCAGTCGACGTAAAACAGTGGATTCTACTTAGCATTTTAACTTCATCATATTAGTTTGTCACACTGGTTAATAGGGAGAACTAATAGTGAAATCTCCTTTGGCTGTCTTTTCTGTGTATTGCTCTAAACCTAGTTTAGGATGGATGAAATGCCAGGTAGTCTCCAAATCCTGTTCATTAGTAAGGATCATTAAAAAAAAAAGTCATTGAACAGAAAGTTTTTGGCAGTTCTTAACTTTGTGTGCTGGTCTCTTACTGCTTTTTGACGATTTTTGATTGGATGTTTCATATGTGTGTGTTGGAAGTTATTAACTTGCTTTGATTTTTTAATAGGTCTCCATGTAAATAGTAGCACATCCAAATTTTGGTAGAGGTGGGTGAATTTGACACTGTGACTTTCAGTATTGAATTTTATTCTGTGACTTGGATTTGGGGGTACTCTTTCTTGAGATGAGCAACACTTACTTCTGTGTGAGAGACAGAGAAGCAATATCCAATGAGCAGACTGATTACTTCTGACAGTAATTGTGCAGTTAACCAATCGTATTCACGTCATGTGTTTTCAGGTTCATCATCAAATGCATTTTAGTTCCTCTAAAATGAGAGGTGGACATGAGATTCGCCTTGGACAATCAGGTGTAATCATCAAGGATACATATACATTAAAGGAGGACATTCTAATTATAATTCTATCTCCCGAACACTTTAGTTAAGACCCTTTTGATTTACAGTGAATGTATAGCATAAACAACAAAAATGTTAGATTATTATTACAGGTCATTAGAATTATAATTAAAAATAAGGGATTATTTCTTACTGCAAGGTAACCTTTCACCTCTTCTGACTAATGCAGAATTTAATTGGCACAGTCTCTAAAGCCTCAGTCTCTTCTCTCTTTCCATCTGATCGGCTTCCTCATGTATCCCCAGCCCCCCTCAGGTGCTGGTTTCAGTCTCTGCCTCCTAGTTTATGACGGGTGAGTAGGCTTTTGCAGAGCTCTTAATAATGAACAAGTAAATAGCCACTCATATCTGTTCTTAGCGTTAAGCCTGCTAGATGTCATGCTACTCAACTAGAATTCATACTGACAATATGAATTATCTCTGTGTCATATGGGAATGACTCACATTAGCTAATGACTGGCCTTTCAAGTTCTGGCCATATGTTTCTGTTGTAAACTATTGACGGATGGACTGCAGCCATTATCTAAATTAGCAGATATTTAAGCATAGATGAGCATTATGAAAATCTCGACAGTTGGCAGCATGTTGATTTTAGCTTCAGGGAAGGTGAACTGTAAGAGAGTTATTCTTTGATCTATGTGGAATATACATTTGCCATCAGATTCTCTTAGAGGTCTGGGAAAAATGGCTGTGGGTAAACTGATTTCCAAAAAGTACCCAACATTGACCTCAGGTGCACACACATATGAAGACACACGCTCACACACACACTCACTTGAAAAAAGGAAAGAAATTACTTTGGAGAGTCATGTGGATTACATACAAAAAATAGTTTGGAAAAAATTTAAATTTTATATCAATTGCCAAATATTAGGTTATATTATTTTAACTTTACTTGTTAAGCAGTACATAAAGCATTAACTTTGTTTGTTAAACAATACAAAGTAGTCAATTTCTGAAATGACTATGTTTAAAATGAATTTAACAATGTATTGTGTATGGTAGTATTTCGCTAATGAATAAGATTATACACAGTTAATTTAAGAACTCTGAATGTAAAAAATGTTCAATTGTCATAATTTATCATTGAAATGGTGAAACCACAACAGACATGATTAAATATCAAAAAACTGAGTGAATGGATGAAAGTTGTTTTAAAAAATGACAAAGAGTTATATCAAATTTAATCTCATATATTAGAAAAATATAAGTTCAGTAGAGGAATAATTTAGCAATATCTTATTAACCTCAGTATTCTCTCATCCTACAACTCAGCAATCTCATTTCTGGTAAGGAAATCTAGGGATGCTAACACATATGTTCTCTAAGAGACTTAACAAATGATCACTGCAACCTTTCTCTGGAGCAGCAAGCAAATGGAATCCATTAATATCCATGCATGATGAATGAATGAGTGGATTGTATTATTCATCAATGAAATATTATGGGGATGTTAAAATAAATATACAGTAACAATGAGGATATATATTTGACACATTATTACATGGAAAAAATCAAATCAAATATGGATAACATTCATGTAGTTTCAACCATTCTAAATAATCATATTTTTTGCATCACTAGAATACAATGCCCAAAGGCTATACATCAACTCAAGTAATAATTTCCTTGCCTGGGAAATTTCTCAGTGATTAAAGATGTTGTTTGGCAAAGCCTGTTGGTCTGGGTTCAATTCCCCAGTACCCACATAAAGCCAGATGCACAAAATGGTGCATGCATCCATCTGTTCATTTGTAGTGGCAAGAGACCCTTGTATGGCCATGCATTCTCTCTCTCTCTCTCTCTCTCTCTCTCTCTCTCTCTCTCTCTCTCTCACACACACACACACACACACACACACATACACACAAATACACACACATTAGTTAATTGTTTTAATGTTAACTGTTTCCTCTGGGATGAAAGATGAGACTATATAAAAGATTTGGAGGCTGAGGAGATGGTAGTGGGTAAGTGCATGTACCATGAAAGCATAAGTACCTAGAAGGCCTGATTTGCCCTAAGATCAATTCTCCATCATCCGTGTAAACAGCTGGGTGTGGCTGTGCATGTCTGAAACATCAGTGCTGTGGGGAGTGGAAATCAGAGAACTGTGGTGGCTCACTGGTTAGCCAGCGTGACCAAAATCAGCAACTCCACGCTCAGTGAGAGACTCTATCTCAAGGAAACACATGGATGAGTGATAAAGGAGGGTCCCAATATTCTCCTCTTGCCTCTATATGTATGTGTTTGTAGAGCATACATCTGCACTAACTTTTGCATACATTATGCTACACACATCACACCACACATACAATACACACATGCATAAAAAAGGATTTCAAGTTTATGTTACATTTTATTAGAAGCAAGAGAAAACAGTAGAAGAGTCTCTCATGTTTCAAAAAAATGTCAAGCTAAAAGGGACAAAGCATGGTGGATTGGTTGATTTTTTTCTTTAAATTAGTTAAATTTGCATTCTTTATAGATATCACCTACCTTTTAAATTTATATTTTACAAATCTAGTTTTCCATAATATCATGTAGAACTTGGAATTATCACTTTAAATGGCCATCATATATCCACTGAAAGTGTGTCCAACTCAACCCTTCACACATTTAGATTGTTCTGATTCCCCAGGGATAACTGTAACAGATATAATCTTTATAGTAAAGTTTATGATCATTCTATAAAATATTTTAGTAAATAATTAAATATGATTACTGATTCGACCTTCACAAGATCCCCTGATATATTGTTATATAAACTACAAGATAAAATAATTTATAACTAGTCAAGGGTCCCAGTGTGTGAGAGCCAGACAGCATTTAAACCCGAGTATGTACCTATCGTTCTCTGGAGCTTGCCTGCACTCAGTATTCGGTCTACATTTTCCTTACACTGTGCTTTTGATATAATTTTCAGGCTCATTTCTTTAAAAGATTCTATAAAGCAGTGTTGGTTAATCAACAAAACATCTGCAATTAGTATTGCAGGACATATATAAAGTCCACTTAGAGTTAGGTATGTGGTGAGTTTGCACCAGTGGAATGTGAGGGGAAGTGATGAATGAATGTCCCTTGTGGATTAAACTGTTGGATATAGCTTCCTCTCTTTGCCAGATGAAGATGAAGAGGAGGTTACAGAAGAAGGCACAGATTTAGAAGGACAGATCTTTGTTTCTGAATCAGTGTATAAGGAAAACATACAACCAGGACAGTTTTATGAGTGAGAGACAAACTTCTATTGTGTTTAAACCAATTTATATATTTGATTCTTCCTTTAACACTACCTACTACTCTGACTTATACCATAGAATTCATAATCAAATATTATGAATATGTTAAAGTTCTTGACATATAATGTCAACTTGCTTTATATTGAGATAATATTGGTTCACATGCTTACCAGAAATGCATAGAACATTGTCCTCTTGCATCCATCAACACATCATATTTCAATGATTCTTTTATTTGATATAATACTCTTTGAATGTATCTTTAAAATATTTTTAAAATAACTTCTTGTGGTGCCCCAGAACTGAGGGGGCCTCTTAAGGTCATATACTGACATGTGTGTAAAACATTGTGTTTTTGATTTAAGATGAGCATCATTGGGTAGGAATCTGTGACTTTAAGGCCAACAGACCTGACCCTCCAAATGTGGGCATATGAAACACTATGAAAATTGTTCTGAGGAAACTCTTGAAAAGCAGAATATGAATTTTGGGGGACAAAATAGAGAATAGCATCATAAACAACAAAGACTTGGGAAAGTATAAAAACACAGAGCTATTGGGAAGAGATCCCAGAACATTCCATGAGATACGTGCTGCTTGATTAAAACAATCTGCCCTGGGTGAGAAACCGGGACAGCAGATCAGAGTTTTAAAGGTTCCTTATTGTAAAGGACTTAGATTTTCTGTTAGGAGTTTGGTTAAGAGAATCCCTTTCTGAGACACAGGAGTGTCCCAAGAAGCTCTACAGAGGATAGGATATTTTGTGGCATGGGATTCTAGCAAGCTGTCCTAAAAGGGTTCTTATTTATAAGTAAAAGCTTAGAAGAATATCTAAAAAAGTTTATTTCCTGCTTGCTGCCAACTCAAAAACAGTATTTTAGTGATAGATTGGTTGAAAGTCCATTAAGTCAACAAATACCTCCACTGTGCATAGTTTATAAATATACTCTCCTCATTTGCACTAAGAACCCTGCACTTAAAGTGATTGTGTGTTTAAGTATGAGGTGGAATAAAGATTCCTGCCAAAGATGAGAAAGCAGGGAAATTCCATGCCCCAGGAGAACTGGGTTAATGGAGAAATTCTTTTAATTTGCTTCTATGTAAGTGCACTTCTGGGAAATCTTCTATATGGACCAGTTTTTCCATATTTTCCAGTGGCAGGTAGTTTTGAAGGTTACAGACTTTCTGGGTTCAAATTCAGGCACTGCTTCTTAATTACCATAATGGAGACAGTCCCAATATGTTGTAGTCAGAATTCTAGCTGCTGCGCAGAAAGAACCCGAGCAATAGCGGCTTGTGGAGGAATGGGTTTATTTGGCTTACGGACTCAAGGAGAAACTCCATCCTGGCAGGGAAAACGATGGCATGAGCAGAGGGCTGGACATCACCTCTGCCATAGCACTGCAAACAGTGGCAGGAAAGTGTGCCAAATACTGGCAAGGAGAAGCTGGCTTATAACCCCCATAAACCCACCCCCAACAACACAGCTTCATCGAGGTTGTAAAAACCCAAACTGCCATCAGCTGAGGATTGATCTATCAGAAAACATTCATTTGTTTGTGGAGGACACCTGGATCAAACCATGACAGTCCGCCCCTGGCCCCCACAAACCAATAATCAAGATATAAACACAATATGTTCAGCTCAACTCTTAAGTCCCCACAGCTTTCAACTGAGCCATAATACCAAAAATAAACCCATAATGGCACAGAACATTCACAATGCAAAACATGAGGAAGAGCAAAAACAGAATAATACAATACAAGATTTAAAACAAACAGGGCACCATCAATCTCTAACTCCAAGCTCAATGATTCTAACCAATAACACAAGTCTCTTGGAGATTCAATTCCGCCCCTCCAGCTCGGCTACTCACAGTCCGGGAAAACGTCATCCAGTGCTGGCAGCTAGCCTTGGCACCCATCCATAGTCCTGGAATTCACTGGGTCTCCATTGCAACCTGCAGTTCATCATCATGGCTCCTTCAGGCTCCATGCATGCAACCTTGCACACCTGCTTCACATGCCGATGGCCATTTTTCAAAAACAAAACTGTGTTGCAAATCCAATGACCCTCTCTTTCTAACCAATCTCCATTCCACAGAACCAGGTGGGCTACCAATTTGTTAATCCAGGGGGGAATCAAAGCATTCAGGCCCCTTACTTCAAAGAGTCCTCATTCTTCCTGTTGTTCCAATGCAGACCAGCTGGCCCAATCTCAATGGTTGTCATCTCTCAAACAATTGCAGGTGAATGGGCAGCAATTTCAACCCAAAGATCTTTCTTTCTGTGCCATCTCCATCTGCTCACACCAGTCCATCTTTACGTAAAACAACCCTGCACAGGTTTTCAGGGCACAGGCAGGCAGAACGCAGCAAGCCTCGCATGCAAACTGCTTCTGGCACAGTCCTGACAAAGTTCTTTCTCACCCTCGTAAGCCAAACCTCACAGTCCATAGTTCTCATTACATTCAGGTCTTTCAACTCTGACCAGAATGATCCATGAAGCTGTACTCAACAACACTTCGAGGCATCTCTTAGGCCGAGATTTCAAATCCTTCCACATTCCTCCTGATCACTTTCCAGAAGACCAAAGCCACAAGATGAGGGTTCTAGCAGCAACAGATGACCCCACTTCCTGGTACCAAAACTGTTGTGGTCAGCTTTCTAGTTGCTGCGCAGAAAGAACCCGAGCAAAAGCTGCTTGTGGAGGAATGGGTTTATTTGGCTTATGGACTCAAGGGGAGACTCCATCCTGGCAGGGAAAACGATGGCATGAGCAGAGGGCTGGACATCACCTCTGCCACAGCACTACAAACAGCAGCAGGAAGGTGTGCCAAATACTGGCAAGGGGAAGCTGGCTTATAACCCCCATAAGCCCACCCCCAACAACACAGCTTCATTGAGGTTGTAAAACCCAAACTGCAATCAGCTGAGGTCCGATTTATCAGAACACATTCATTTGTTTGTGGGGGACACCTGGATCAAACCATGACACAATACAAATGGCTCTTTAAGTGAGTTAAAGTTTTAAATAAGGATAAAATACTGAAGCATACCAAATCATGGCTCCTGGAGATATCTAACCCCAATGTCTTTGCATAGTAAAAATGTCTTTGCAAAAGTGATAGATTTCAGGATCTTGAGGTGGAGAGGATACTCATGTGGCCCTTAAATGCAATCAAACATATCCAGACAGGACAGAGGCAGAGGCAGATTTGACACCAAATAATGTGAAGAATACATGTACAGTGTTTAGTTTGGGGACTTATTTCTCAGTAAGCAGTCAATAAAATATATCCCCAAAAGATGTGGCCAGAAGCTCGAATTTATTTAGAAGCATAGAGTGTTGAGTTAAGAAGGATAAAGATTAAGATTAAGAAGGATAAAGACGACCTGAACAAACTTTGCACACAAAGTCCCATTGGTTTTTGTGGTTGTTTTTAGTTCCAAATACCATTTGTTCTATGAAACTTAAAACTCCAGCAGCATTTCTGGGGCATGTTTGTTTGGAATGATTATTCCTGAAAAGAAAAGTGGATATAAAGATCACCTCATCTTTTTTTTTTTCTTAGAATGGGGAGGGGGGAATCTTGCTTATTAAAGTAATAGAAAAAGCATTCTGATAGAAGAAATCTTGCGTCCAGATGCTTGAATATAATTGTGTGCTGCTTGGAGCTGCAGTGACCACCACGGATCTCAGAGAGAGGATTAGATGAATTGGTGAGAGGCTAACCTTAGACAAGGACACTGTGGCCTCCTCCAGACTACTGATTATGTGCAAGGAATAAAATCCCATCTATCACGCATTCTGCTTGTGGCAAGCAAATGCATTTGTAGTTGACTCCACAGATACAAATGCATTCATATTGTCAATAAATTCGGCACAGTGGGAGATAATTGCAGAAAAGGCTGCTGAGAGATGGAAGGATTCAGAGACCGAATGGAACCTGTTGAAAGAAACAATCTTTCCTTCAACATCTCAGGAGGGACCATGCAGATGCTAAGTGTTGTGCTGCACCAAATGGCTCTGTCAACCTTCAGTCAAAGATCACATACTGCATTAGCAAAAAGCCCACCTGCCACCAACAACAGTGATGTTGTGACTAAGCATTGCAGCAGAGAAGCACAAGCCAGGCATGGTGGCACACAACCTTTAATCCCAGCACTTGGAAAGCAGAGGTAGGAGTGTTGCCTTCAGTTCAGTTCGAGATGAGCCTAGGTCACAGGGTGAGTTCCGGGTCAACCTTAGAAAAATAAAAAGAACAAAAAATACAAGACAGAACTGCAGACAAATCATAGCTGAGTTAATGAAATTAAAGACAAACATAAAGTGATTCAGCAGAGATGCTGCTAAATCATGTTAAATTGCATAATTTCAAGATCTTAAGATAAATTGTGGAAACAGCGTGATGTTCACTGCTTAGCAAAAAACATAATTCTCCTTTGTTATTTCCACTCCAGGATTTTATTTATTGAAAAAATAAAGCAGACAGCACTGGACAGAAGTGTCCTTATGAGGAACATGGAAATGCTGTAGTTTAAACATAATAAATTATAAACATTTTTCTCTCCTCAAAAGATGGTCACAGAGAAGTGAATGTACTAAAATAGAAGTGTGTATCTGCAAGTAATTTTTTTTTTAAAAAAAGAAACTAAGACAGCTAGCAATGACAGAGCAGGTGAGAGTTATAGCTGCCTTGAATATAATGAGGGGTGAGGGAACTATATTGCACCATGAGGACAACATTTACAATAGCATACAAAGTCATATGTCATAGAAGGAAAGCATTAGACTTGAACTGTTTCATTTTCAGATTCCAAAATCTGTAACCTATGTGCAGCTTTGTACATATCCTCTGCCTCCATTTTAAGGAAGTCTACCTTGGCTTACACAAAGTTTCTTCTGTGTTCTGTAACTACCCCTTTTCATCAGTCAGAAAGTGTGCCCTCTTTTGACTTCCCCCTCTCTCCATGTACCTCAGATCTCTCCCTTTCTTCTGGTGAATTCTCAGCAGGATGGAGTGCAAATTGAAACTCTAGCATGTCTTTTCTATTAAACTTTTGACAACTCCCATACATACATATAGATAATACAGCAGCATCATAAGCCCCTCCCACCTTTCTCTTCCCCCTCCTGAATCTTCCCTCCATTCAACACAGTCTTATTTCCAACTAGTTTCTAGCAATTCTTCTTGTTTAAAAAAAATACTGTGAGTCTCCTTCTAATCTAAAGGATTTGCTGACTCATTTCTCACTAGCAATTTTTCATTGAATGCAACAAAATTCATGTGTTAATCCCTTTTGTTTCCCTAGAATTGTTCTTGAAGTCACCATGTTCATTCTCTTTCTACTTGATCTCTCAGAAGCCATTGGCATAGGGTCACTCGATCAGTTTAAGGCAATGAAATTTATCAGAGAAAGCAAGAACAAAACCATTTAAGCAACTGTATTAGGTTCAATGAAATAATAAAATGTTTCTAAGCTTCTGTGATTTTCGTGTTCATGTTTACAATCCAGTCTCTACCTTCGCCTCCTTTATTCATACTTAGCTCTTGGTCGTTAGTCCTAATTCTGTTGTTTCTCCTATCTCTCTGCGGGAGATCTCATGTGTACTCACAATTTAAATATCTACTTTGTGTTGGTATCTTCTGAGCCTCCTTTCCTATGAGGAAGATAATCCCTTATGACATTCAAAAAAATCTCCCAAACTAGCACAACCAAAGCTGAGTTCCAGGCGTTGTCCCCACATGCTTCTCCTCTCCCCCTTCTTCTTGGCAATAATGCCACCAATTATCAAAGCACAAAGCGTACAAGCTTTCAGATTTCGGCCTTTTCCAGCTCTCTTACACCTAACCTAATGGAAAGACATCTTGCTATCACTCTCACATGATGGCACATCAACTGCTCTTTTTCATTTTATCATATTAGTTGCATATAACAACATCCCTCAACTTTGGGACAATGAATAATTCTGAGTGAATAAATCTTTCATTGTGAGGAGCCACTAGGGGCTTTTTCCTGGCATTACCTTGTATCTCAATTTTGAAATTCCCAAGATGTGTCCACATATACACTGAGAAAAAACACTCCTAGACCACTGCCCTACCATACTCTGCCATTACCTCCTGCCTGTCATAGCCAACACGCAGATCCCCTTCTACTATGACCTCCTGCATGTAACTCCACAGAGTAGTCAGAGGAGTCTTCTAAAGCCCTAAATCAGTTTATGTCATTTCACTAATCAAAGCACTTCAGTCAGAATGAAGTCACATCTTCCTGCGGGTTGAGGGCTCTTCATGGTATGACTAGTGCTCATGGATCTGGCTCCATCCCGTGAAATCCATTGGGCTCCATCCTACACCACCATTCTTCATGTATATTAACCTTGCTACTAAGAGCCTCTACTTTTTCTCCCCTTTCCCTGGAATGCTTTTCTTACCACTCTGATGTCAGCTGAAATGCCTCTTCCTAAAGCAGTATAGTTCACACATCTACTTAAAATGACTTTCATCCCATATCCCTTCAGCTGTGCCTAGGGCTTTTCTTGTCAGTCTTATTACTGAGATTAATTTATCTGTTCATATGTTTACAAGTTTCTTGTCCGTCTAACCCCAAAGACTGACAGCTCCACAGGAACAAGAGAAGCCTCCTTCTTTCACCACAGAATCCTTAGTGTGGATATTGATTGACTTAATCAATGCACACATGAAAAATTCAAGCAATTCATTTATATATTAGTGCAAATTTGAAAAGAAAAGTGGATCATTGACAGTTTAGAAGGATAGGCCACGGATCAACAATCAACTGTGAGGTTTGGACAGTGACTTAATGAAAGAATAAAAAACCTGGCAGTAGTATTAAATGATCACTACTAGAATGAATATATAATGAAGACATATATTCATATATAATACAAATGTATATACATTCAAACATGACAATTTCTGGTTCTAAAATATACCTGGTAACATTTAAAACTACATAACTGCCCCACACTTCATTTATATAAAAATTCCTACCTTGACATTCTTTTTTAAATATATATTTTATTTATTTATTAGAGAGAGGGGAGAGAGAGAATGTGCACGCCAGGGCCTCCAGCCACTGTAAATGAACTCCAAACACATGCACCCTCTTGTGCATCTGGCTTTACATGGGCACTGGGGAATTGAACTAGGGTCTTTTTGCATTGCAGGCAAATGTCTTAACCTCTATGCCATCTCTTCAGCCCTTCTTACCTTGGCATTTTTATTTCTTTGAATGTCTATTGTCAGAAAGATGTGAACACTGTTTTACTCATTCACTTTCCTTCCTGTCTTTTCACAGAGTTTTAGAAAAAAATAAATTGGATCAGATAATCTTTTTGGAGTCTGACAAAAAGTAATGATTCTTTAATATATAATAGCTCTCACAGGATTAATTTATAATGTAGACAAAGACTCAGCTTGCGTTTTTGGGGTTCTTTCTGCCAGCAAAGAGAAAGCTGGCTGCAATACTCCCCCCCATCTCCCATGGGGTGCTAGGACTGCAGAGTTTAACACAGATTTCAGCTGTTATTTGGACCTTGCAAATTGAGTTCAGGTACTCAAGCCTGTGGTACTTCAAACTGGGAGCATGCTTGTCCTGCAGAATCAGTAGTGTTATTCTCAGTTGTGAGAGATGCTGCCTCCATGTGACAAAGGCATCTCTTAAACACAGTGCTTCCTTATTCATGATGTGAAGCGCAAGTGCATGAGCAAATAATTCGTCTTGAAAGGGATGGCTTAGAATGCCACTGGACAAGAAACCTTAAAATTATACTCATGTGGTGATGACTTAAAATGTTGTAAAGATTATCTTTCCCCTCTGGGAAATTTGTGTCATACCAGGGCTTTCCATGAATAGACACATTTTGCTTATCATCCAATAAGCATGGTGTTTTGATGTGGTAGGCAAATGGAATTCCGTACAGGACAGCCAGTTATTTTAGGCCTCCTCAGAATACATTACAACAGAAGGCAAAACAGAGAACATAATCTTCTGATGAGAAGTATACTTTACATCCCATTTAGGAACAGCCAAAGAAGCACCCTGTTCAGATGCTCTGAGAAAGGCATCCTGTGTTTTTACCCTAACTGGTAAACAGAGGCTACAAATCCTGGGTCATGTACACTCAGCACCATGTATAATCTCAGCTTCTGAATGTGCTATTTGACTTTGTACTTTATGATCACATCCCTTTTCTTCCATATTGTGCCCAATACTATATGGCAAATCTGTGTAGCTAATTAAATCTACTCATGATCTTAGGTAACAGATGATCCTTGGTGAGGTAATGTCTTGCAGGGTGGAAAAAAATGCCAGCATTGTTTTTAAGAAATGAGAACATGAATGTCACAAAAACAATAGTCCAGTCCTGCAGACTGGGTCAGTTAGAGAATCTTGAGGACTCCTGATTTTTGTGTGATTCAACCTATCTTATGTGTAATGGCCCTATTTTCTAACCAAGGCCCTGGTTTGGCATAGCCAATAGTGAATTTTTTAAAAAAGTATAAACCACGTCTGTAGTACTACCTACTCAGAGGTGGAGGCAAGATAATCACAAATTCAAGATTAGTCTGGCAACTTAAGTAAAACCTTATCTCAAAAAGGAGATAGTAGACAATAAGAAGGAAGGGGGACATCTACTTGGTAAGGAAGAACGAGAGAGGGTAATTTTATATTTGTGACATGAAGGCAGGGAAGGGACTATGTGTGGGGAGAATGGGAAAGGAGAAAGGTAGTGTTTGGGGCCAATAAGAACAAAATATGATTTATATGTGTGAAACTGTCACGGTGAAGCAGATTACATTGTATACTAATTTTAATAAAAATAAATAAAAGATCAAAGAGAAAGGAATGAGATGGAGTTCAGTTTTAGGACACTAGCCTCAATTCAATCCCTAGTACAAATTAAACTAAATAATATATGGTTAAAGAAGTTTTGCCATTTTTGGAAATCTGCTATGATTATTATTACATTGTAATCTTAGGTCTAACTTTATCTTCCCACTGAAGGAACCAAGAGATGGTCAGAGCTGCCAAATAGGCCTTCAGACTTAACTGTTGACTACTATCGTTTCATCATCTCTTTCTAGTTATCAGTCAAGTTTTGTGATTGTCACTCCAGTGCTTTATTCATAATTAGTATGCCCTTGTGCTTGCTCAGTGCTTCCTATAGCTCGCCATGCCATTCACTCCACTAGCGTGTGTTTCCGCTTCCTACTGGCCATTGATGAAGGGTTCATTACCGGCCTGGAAATCTCAGGCACATTGGTTTTCTTCCATCTTTCCTGGCACCAAATGTCACAGGTTAGGTTCTCTGGAGAGTAGATTCCAAGTGAAAATTTGGTTTGCTGAAGACAATAGGAGGTGCTAATTGGGGCTATGACTCCTTCAAATAATCCTTTAGCCCCATTATCTTTTTCTTTTCCTGCATGAATTCCAATTACACATATATTAATTTATTTGATATTACCCTGTTACTTAAATGATATGTGTGCTTTTTAAATCTTTGTACTTCAAATTCATTTCTATTAATATGTTTCCAATTTAATTGATCCTTTCTCTGCAACTTATAATTGATTCTGAGGCTATCCAATAGTATTTCATTCCTGACATACTATATTTCCATTGTAAAGGTAGCATTTTGTTAACAGTTCAATTTCTCTTTTAATATCCCCTATCTGTTTTGTCATGATCATCATTCCCTATACATTTTTGAATATGCTTATAACTACTTTAAAGTTCCATGAATGTCTGGATCTGGATTTCTTGAGGCCCACTTTTTGGTATACTGAAAAATTTTGACTAGAGAATTACAAAAGCCAACAAAATTAACAGAGCTCCACAAGTCAAACAATGTCCTGATTATGATGAATTAAGAGTCAGATGAGAGATAATGGTAGTTTGATCTTAAATTAAGCTCTGGTGGGCATAACTTCGGGTTTGGACCACAAGATTTCCTGATAGATTGGCAAAGGAAGAGAAACAGGAGGAAATTAAAGGACAACCTATTATTTTGCATTCTTGTGTAAAATGAAATTATGGACTTAGCTGTCAAAAAGAAAAGAAATTATTTGAGGAATGAAGCCAAGAATTCTGTGTGATCATGTTGAATGTGAGGTATCTACTTGCTAGCCAAATGTAGTGTTGAATAGGCACTTTTCAATGAGCTGGAGTTTAGGTTTGAGTGCCTGAATAATAACAGTTTGGAAGTCAAAAGTTTATAAATGGCATTTAAAGCCTTTTAAAGTCTTTAGAAAACCTATTTGAGTCATTGTGTATATAAATGGTTAGAGGCTTCGGTAATAAGGAGAACATAGGAAAAGAGACTGAAAATGAGGTATAAGGAGATATGATATGAGAGTGGGGTATTGTTGCATTTAGCTTTCTCTTTGCTGCACAGAGAAGAGCCTGACCAAAAACAAGCTGAGAGAAGGAAAAGTTTTGGAATTAAAACCTTGTTGGAGGTGTATTGTTGGGGGCGGGATGATGGGGGCTATAGCAGGCTTCGCCTTGCCAGTGTTTGGCATACCTTCCTTGAAGTGCTGTGGTGTACATGATGTCCACCCTCTGCTCATGCCATCATTTTCCCTGCCATCATGGAGCTTCTCCTTGAGTCTGTAAACCTCAAAGTAAATCGTTTCTTCCTATCAGCTTGTTATGATTCAATGTATGAATCCACTGAGATCTGGGCTTTGTTTCTGCAGTATATTAATCAGTATATTAACATGTTAATCAGTACTGCATAATGTAAGTTATTGATTGCTTAAGAATTTTAATTCGGAAAGTATTTAACTTTTAATTAGCTAAGTTCCTGAGAATTCTATAGGAGCTCAGATCTATATGGAGTATAATATCCATTCCAGCCCATAATATCCATTCTGTTTGCAACTAGAATGTCCATTCATGGGTCCCTCTTTATTGACTAATTCAAATAACATTTATAAAAGTTGCTATAATTACTATTCTCTTCATTAGTGACATGGATGACTCTTTTCAACTATTGTGATACACTGCTGCAGTGGCCCTTAATAAATGAATGTGTCCATCAGAAAGGAATTTAATAATTGTATTTGATGTGCTACTTCCACGGGAAATGCTCATCATTAAATTACATCACCAAAGGTCAATCTCCACTATTGAGATTTCTTCTTTGCGATATCATCCCTTTCCTTCCATATGGGGTCCAATAATATATGGCAAATCTGTGTGGTTAATTAAATTTACTCCCTCCTAATCTTAGGTAACAGGAGAAGATTCTGGGTGACGAGTTAGAAAGAAGGGATTCAGTGGTTGTGAGACATGAGACAAGATTATGAGCATGGTATGTTGTCTCTATGTATGAATACTATCACTGGAAGTTAAGGGAATCTCTAGCTGGGGGGAGGGGAGGAGGGGCAGCACTGTTTTAAATGTACAAGGGCATGCTTGCCCTGAAAAGAATAGGCCACTACTGCAGACTGGTCTGGGCTGCCATAAATAGTTATGCACATGTGAAACACTTGTTGAGGGATCCCAAAAGAGAAGCTCAGCTCTAATCAGCTCTAAAGTTCAACCTGCCTGTTTCAGAGAAGTCCATGAGGTGGGAGGAACACTTAGAATTCCTTCATGCCTAAAGGGGGCAGAGGTAGGAGGATTGCCATGGGTTCAAGGCCACCCTGAGGTCTCATAGTGAATACATAGCCCAGGTCAGCCTGGGCTAGGGCAAGACCCTACCTTGAAAACCAACCAAACAAACAAAAAATATAATTTCACACCTGATGGAACCCAATAACAGGTAGAACATATGATCTCTCCAAATTTGATAAGAACCTAGAATTTCCTATAGATTGAGCAGAAGTGAGCAAAAACCAAAGAATGGTCTGTCGTTTTAAGGCAATGAGGTTCTCAAGTGTGGTTCTATTCCTGCCCTCCACCCCACCTCTCCTGGGTGTTCGACCTTGCCTGGAAACATTTTTGATTGTTTTGACTGTCAAGGAATGAGGCATGCAGCAGCTGCTTGCGTTCAGGGCAGGAAAGACATTCAACATCTTAGAAATGTATTCCTAGACTTGCTGGAAATGGAAGCATCAGCTACCAAAAAAACCAACCAACCAAACAAACAAACAAAAAAACAGAAAGCATGCTTAAATAGGCATTATTTTATAGAACACCTCAAATCTAATTTTATATTTCTACCCATGAGCCTCTATGATCATTCCTAGGATCAGGTATTAAGGAACTTTGTTTTAAATGCACACTGTTCTACCTCCGACCAATTTTATCATCCTACGCTGTGCATTTGGAGAGTGATCACTTTCTACTCAAAACCAAACACCTTGGATAAAAAGTTCCATCTTTTCCTCCTAAGCCTTTCGATATGTTGCATTTCCCATTTCAAGTCCTCCTAGAAAGTAGGAAGAAATAACAGGGAGCACAAGTCCTCAAATCCATTGCTGGAGATCTGTGTGCTATGAGGCTGAAAACAGTCACGAACTGGTCCTCCAGGGAAGCACTAAATTCTGCTGCTCTGCAGTCTACCTATCTGCGTGACCTCCTGCCCGCCTGGAGGCCAGCACGACTGAGCACACGTCTTCAGGTATCAGCGTTGGGACGCCCAGCCCCAGACCTGGGCTGGCCAGGTCCAGGTGGGAGGAGAGGCCTCCCGGAGGCTGGCGCAGGCGCGGAGGGGAAGGGGGAGGTGGGGATGGGGGTGCCAATAGGGCTCACAGGCCCCGCCCCTTGGCCACCTGCAGCTGCCAGGCCTTCAAGACCGCGCCCACTAGGCTGCTAGCACCCACCCTAAGCGGCCGGGACCCGGCCTCGGCCGTCAGGACCCCCCCAGACTGCTAGGACCCGCTCTCCTCCGTCAGGAGCCCCCTACCCATCCACACCAGGCTGCTAGGACCCGCCCTCGGCCATCAGGAATCCCCCAAGTGCCTCAAAGGGCTTCCAGGACACGCCCCCTCGGCCGCCAGCCCCACCCCTCGGCCTTCAGGCCCTGCCCTCTCCCAGAGGCCCCGCCCCTCCCCGGCCCCAGGCCCCGCCCCTCTCCTCCAGCCCCTCCCCTCGCCCCAGTCCTCGCCCCTCTCCCGCCAGCCCCTTCCCCGGCCCCCAGGCCCCGCCCCTCTCCGCCAGCCCCTCCCCTCGCCCCCAGTCCTCGTCCCTCCAGCCAGCCCCTCCCCCCGGCCCCCAGGCCCCGCCTTCTCCCTCCAGCCCCTCCCCTCGGACCCCAGGCCCCGCCCCTCGGCCGGGAGCGGGGCGGGGCGTGGCGGGCGGCGGAGGCTGAGGCTGGGTCCGCGGCCGGCGGCCTGGTGCTCGCACTCGCTCCGGGGACGAACATGGCGGCGGCGGAGCCGGCTGTCCCGGCGCCGTCGGGCGGCGTGCCGGTGCTCTTCTGCTTCTCGGTGTTCGCGCGACCTTCGTCGGTGCCGCACGGCGCGGGCTACGAGCTGCTCATCCAGAAGTTCCTGAGCCTGTACGGCGACCAGATCGACGTGCACCGCAAGTTCGTGGTGCAGCTCTTCGCCGAGGAGTGGGGCCAGTACGTGGACCTGCCCAAGGGCTTCGCGGTGGGCGAGCGCTGCAAGGTGCGCCTGGTGCCGCTGCAGAGCCAGGTGGGTGCGGGCCGCGCGCCACGTGGGCGCCGCCGCTTTGTGTGTGGGCAGCCGGGCTGCCCGCAGCGGTCCGTGGACTGGGGTGCCGAACCCCGAACCCACGAGAGACCCCAGCCCACCCGCAGCTGCAGAAAAGCAGTGTCCAGCCCCCTTCTCTCTCCTTCCAGCTCTCGGGGTTAAGCGCCCCTTAACCATCAGCGAAATAGCCTCCTAATGTCTTGTCTATTGCATGTGTGTCGCCTACATCGGAAAAAAATAATGTTTAAGCCAGAACTGCAATACCTCTTAAATGTTCAACATTAAGGCTAGACCGTGAGTGCCCGGTGCTGCTGGCTGAGGATTAGCTAAGAGTGTTTTTTTTTTTTTTTTTAATTTTTATAACGTTGAAGGCAGTACTTATACTATGAAGGCCAATCTCCCGTATTGAGATCAGAAGCTTCACCAGAAAATGTGTATTTTTTTTCCTTTGAAAGGTAAGATGGTAAAGGTATGACACCATCCATATTTCCTTCTTTAGCTGTAGAAGTGGTAAGTCATTTAATTGAAAGGCCAAACTGATATTTGAGATTTAAAGCTAGAAAGAATTTTAATATCCAAGTCTCATTTTCTGAGGACCAGTTCCTCATGGTTTGTGGTTGTTTTCAGCTACAGTCAGGCCAAACTGGTGATGTTTCTCATCGCTCCAGAATCCATTTAGTCAGCACGTACCTTTAACCTGGTTGAAGTTCTTAATGCAGAGTTCTTCAGGTTCCCCAAAATAGGCGTGATGAGCATCCCTGCCCCATTGAGCTTGGCATTCTTAGTGTTTAAGATTCTCCATTTTTCTTTAGGACTTCTCAGGGCTGACACTTCTCTGCAGCCTTCACTGTCAGTCTGTTTAGATTGCTGCTGCCAAAACCTAAAATGTTGGCTGCACCCCTGACAAATCCATTTATAAAGGCCAGATCTACTGTTGAGAATGTCTGGAGGTATTACTCAAGATACAGACACCTTCACAAAGCGTTCTATGTTATCTCTGGGAGGAAGAGTAGGTTCCTACCCAAGGCAGAGCTGTGCTAAACTAGTGCTTCCCATTTATATATTTGCTTTTCTTTTTTTCCCTACCCCTAGGTCAGGGAAAATTATATATATATATACTTTGATATATGTGTGTGTATGCTCGAGATGTCTTATACACACTCAAGGCTGGGCATAATTAAAGTAATTTTGTGGCTTTTGAAATATTTTATGGATAGTCACTTTTTATAGCAATATTTAAAACAACATTGTAAGAATAATAGTACTTTTCCTTTCATTACAAGGTACTATTGTTTTCCTCAGTACAACAATTCTTATGCTCACCTTTTATATATGCTCATCCTATATATTTTTGAAGTACCTGAATGTTTTTATTTCACTGTAGTATTCATAATACTTTACTTCAGTCTCATGCCTCTTCCAGCATCATTGTAGATAATATGTAGCTTTGTCCACCATATATACCTTTTGATAATTTTGTGTATGTATATGAGATTTTATATATGCATATGTGATGTATGTACATGCATGTGTTGGTGGGTGTGTATTCAGAAAATATATTCCTTTGAGAACTTATTTTCTGGAACACATTTGTATAATCCTAGTGATATGGATGGCTCCAAGGGACCCTAGAGTTCCTGTCACAAACAGCTTTGAGAGCAAGGAACAGTGCATGTAAATCTGGGTTGAGTTTTTATTAAAGCTCATAATGTCTTTCATTTCTCAGAAGAGCACAGTAGATATGAGGAGGGTTAGAAAATTGCCCAAGATTATTTGGCTAACTGGTAGGCTAGGCATAGCAGAGGTAGGTCCTCAGTGAACATCTGCCATAGCGTGTCTTCTTTGCATGCTTAATGAATGAATGGAGCAGTCTGGAAAACAAGCCACAGACTTGAGCTTTTATTTGTCCATTTGTCTTGATGTGTTCATTGTTCTTTAGAAGAATCACCTGTCACTGAGCAAGATTCAAGGAGGTGGCTTTGGGCAAGTCCATGCTGCTGGCAATGGTAGGCTGTTCCTCCTTTAAAACAGGGACAGGTACAAGTTCTGTTTGTAGTCCTATGCTTAAAGAGCATCACTTATTATTTCTCCAGAATGTTCTTTTAATTTGTAGGGGTCTGAGTTTGCTGAGACATTTGTTGTGACTGGTATGGCTTATGACCTTGTGAAACACAGTGGTTATGCTTATGCCACACTGAATCTGTGATTGGTAGCTGGTCAAATCCTCTATTGCCAGGTTTAGTAGTTGATAACTTTTAATGTCCCTTTTTTTCCCCTCACATATCCTGTCAGTATGACTGAGAGTCTGCTGACAGCTCAGGTAGCTGAAGACACAGTTTGTCTTCTGTGCATGTTCATGTGTCTGGAGTCTGGTAAATATAAAGGCTGAGGAGACAAAATATAAATGAGAGGAGTACTTAGTGGAAATTCAGGTCATTTTGATGACTTACAAATTTTAATTTTTCAAAAGGTATTTTCCAAGTCTGAACAAAAACATGTAACCATGGAGACTCATATTCAACCAGTGTATTTTTTCAGACTTTGGCCAGGGGGAGCAGAAGACGGGAAGAAATGGATGCTCTCAGAGGATGCTGGTGAGAATGCTGGCTGCTGTGATGGGGAAGGTGCTGGAAGCGTGGTGAGGGCAGGAGATAAGAACTTCCCTGGGAAGGTGATTTTCACCTTTTACCAAGATGATTGAGAGGGGATTTGATTCTACCTTTCATTTTCTTGGAAGTTTCTTTTTGTTGTTGTTTTTCTGTTATTGTATGATAAGTGGGCCACAGACATTTTGCATCTAGAAGAAACAGTCGAGTTCATCGTCAGAAGAGAGGAAAGACAGGTTCAGAAAAAGAAAGAATTCTGATCTGCCTGTGGCTTGCTGGTTGAAGGTTGTGAGTTTTGGTTGTAGGACCTAATGCTACAGGGGTGTGGCAGGAAGAACAGGTTAATAAGCTCAAATTCTGGGTGGAGACAATGCACAGTATGTCTGGGTGGAGTAAGGTGGGTGTTACTGGGGATACTGAGAAGGAACTTTAACAGTCCAGAATAATACCCAAAGCATTGTATATTTTGTTCCTTGTGAATACATTGGTGACTATATAAATAAACTGTATGTGGCAGTGGAAGCTTTCTTACCTTTAGTTAGCCAAGGGGAATCCTAATGTAGATTTCAACGTCAGTGTGTTCTTGGCTCTGTCCACTTCACCTTCACCCCAGTCTGAGGCACAGTCTGCAGCAATACATTTCTCAGTCCTCTGTGCTGTGGGGGAGGGGTGGGATAGTTGGCTTCCTTGGGAGATCAGATTGTAATTCATAAGCTAGAGATGTAATATTTTGCCAGGGACATCAGTGTCCACAGGAGGTGAATATGTTGTGAAAACAAGAGGGGACTATTCTCTTGCAGTCTCAGTGAAAAGACTTGGTTTTGCCAGAAACAAATCATAATAATGGTAAGTCTTTTGATGACATCTTGAATCCACTTAATGAGTCATTTCCCTTTTTCTGCAGACTACGTTAACCTAAGTGATGCAGTGTTAGTATATATATATATAATTTCGAAAATGATCTTAGTAGTAAATATTTCACCTCCTTAGAGGGTTTCCTAACATGTGCTGACTGTAGTGTAGTCTCATAGGAAATCGCAGCAGCTTAATCCATGTATTGATCAATGACAAGTAGTACATTTAATCCTTGAAATAGCCCTATGAGATGGATACTGTTTTTCTTACTACACTGCAGATAAGGACATCGTGTTGGGAGATGTTAATGATTTACCTCTGTTCATGTAATTGAACTCAGAGCAACTAACAGAGATTTGGACTTAGATTCCAAGGCCCACGGCCTGCATTGTGCATGGAATCGCTGTGAGCTCTCAGAGTTGAGGAGAGGGTAGTGTCACCTCACAGCCCTCTGTTTCAAGTGAGTTGATATTGGCACAAGGCCAATAGGTAGTAGGGTCAGAGTCACTTAGGATTTGAGTCCTGACAGCCCAGACTGTCACGCAAGGAGATAACTGCTCTCTGGCGACTATAATAGACTTTCAATTAAAGAAAAAAAAAAAAAACACCCCTTTTTAAATTTTCATCTTCCCTTAACATATACTGTGGCACAGGTGCTGGTGTCATAGCTTTGACAAGGGAATGACATAAACAGTCTGGTACTTCTGGAGGCTGGAGTCCAAGGTCAGGGTGTGTCAGGATTGGGTCCTTCTGAGGGCTGTGAGAAAGAACTGTGCAGGATTCTCTCCTTTTGATTTACTTTCCTTCCTGCTGTGATAAAATGCCTGACAGAGAAGAACTGAAGGGAGGAAGGACTTAGTTTGGTTTAACATGGGCGGGGTCCAGTCTGTCACATAGAGAAGGCAGGGCAGCAGGTGAAAGAGGCCCTGCTCACACGCACTTGGCAGTAAAGGAACAGAGAGAGGTGAATGTTGTTTAGCTCGATTTCTCTTTTTAATTGGTCTGGCACCTCAGCCCATGGAATGGTGCTGCCCTCAGTTAGGGTGGGTCCTCTCACCTCCATTAACCTAATCTAAAGACACTTTTAGATATGCCCAGAGCTTTTTCTCTTAGGTGATTCTGTATACAGACAGATTGACACTCAATATTAACTGTCATACCTAGCTTCTGGTTTTCTGGCAGTTCATGCTTATAAATACATTATCCCAGTCTGTCTTCATGGTCTTGGCACATTCTTGCTTTGCTTCTGTTTCTGTGTCCCTCTGTGTAAAATTCTCCTTTCTATAAGGATACCAGTCCTATTGTATCATCTCCTACCTTACCTCAGTCTATCTGCAATGATTCTCTTTCTATGAAAGGTCATTTTCTAAGAGACAAGTATGCCCTGTGGGGCCATTGTAAATTGTTCGTTCACATATATACATTGAGATGACACGTTGAGAAGCGTCACCCAGCGTGTGGCTAAGGTAGACCAGCCATTTTGTATGAGCCCTGAATGACCAGGCAAATGCCTGTAACAGTCATCAACATAAAATGGTCAGAGAACGTGTGATCATGAAGGAGGGGGACTGTGCTCAGGGTGATAGAAACATTGAAGCTTGAGGATAAAAGCCTGTGGGTTATGAAATCTAAGGTCAAATGCAAGCTGTGGCAACTCTAAAGAATGTGTACAGAAATTATGTACTTGAATTTAATCTCATAAACTCTTGTTTGAGGAAATCATTGGCTATGATAAGCTTTTTATATTTAAATATGTGCATGCTTATTATATATAGAAGAAAATAGGTATATAGACATGCTTTCTATGTAATTTTTTTCATGTGTCTTGAATATGAACTGACTTGTCATGACGACACTTTTACTTGTAACACTTTTGCTCAGGTCCACTTTCACTGTGGCAGGTTAGGCCACATTTTAATTGCAGTGTAAATGTTGGACACTGGCAATGCTCTCCTTTGTCTTACAGAAGAAGTAAACGTCTAAAGTCAAAGTAAGAAATTCTGAGGTATGCACAGCTGTATAATTGCAACAGCAATCTGTTGGAATTCCTGTGAATTTTTCTGTAGGAAGTGAGAGATGAAGACGGTTAGACTCTCGGTTTGTTTATTTGTTTGTTTCTTGTCAGTTAGGCTTTCAAAATTAGTATAGTTTTTAGACTTAGAGCAAAGTTATGTAGTTAATCATATAGAGACTTTATTTCTGGATAGAGATTCCTCTCTTGTTAGTATCTTACCTTATTGTGATTTATTTGTCTTTACCAAAGATCAATACTGGTACATTGCTATGAATGAACTTCCAGACCTTGGATTTTACTAACTTTTCCCTTGTGTCCTTGTCCTGTTCTGCTATACTTAAAGCAATCTTATCCACAGTCCAGTCTGGGATATCAGTTACATTCATTTACCATGTCTCCATAAGTTCCTCTGTATTGGGACACTTTCTTTGACTTTCATTCTTATTAATAACTTTGACAGTTTTGGAGGAGAATAGTCCGATATTTTGGTAGACTATCCTTCAGTTTTCATTTGTCTGATATTTTTCCATGCATAGACTGAGGTTGTATGAGGTTGAGAGGAAGATCCACAAAGGTCACTCTCATCACGTCATATCAAGTATGCATTTTGTCAGTGGAACATTATTAATTGCATTAGTCAGTATCAGCTATCAGGATTCTCCTGTGTGCCAGGAAAAGTTACTCTCCTGTCTTTATCCTCTGCTGTCAAATTACCAAATAAAGCCATGTTCACAGAGATGCAAGAGGCTATCTTGAAGGTAGAGAACATGTTTGATTGTGCAATTTTTTTTATTCACACAATCAGAAATGTCATTTCCATACAATAGAATGAGTCACTGTTTTCTGCAACCTTTTCTTTGTTTACTGAGTAGGAATATGATGAGCTCCTATAACTAAAGCATTCTTGTGTGGTGGTCAGGACCTTAGGGCTGTCTAGCATGAATATGTCTGATGCGGTCAGCTCACAAGTTGAAAGGAGTACAGGGAGCACCTAGTACCTGGTTCAGAGGCCACACTTTTGAGGAAATATCCAGAGAGTTTCTAGCTATGTTAGGATTTATTCTTTGAAATTTTTTAACAGTAATATCTTGCAGTCATTCTGAAATAGTATATTTAGCACATTCTTAATGAGTGCTAGAATGATGTTTTCCTAATTTAGAAACAGTGTTACTCCCTCACCAGACACCAAGACGAGAGCTGAGTTGGCTTGCTTGTCTTGTATTTTGAATCTTTTTATGTCCCCTCTCAGACTCCATGCTGTCCGTTTACTTGCCTCCAGCAGTTTCCTTTCTGATTGTAGATGATAGGTAACTTTCTGTGAATTAGGATGCAGACCCCACTGCTCTTGCTGAGGACAGAGATGTACAACTTGGTCTGAGATAGAATCTGAGAGCTAGGGTTCTGAGCATGTGTGAACCTGAGCATGTCTCTGCATGGCTACCAGCATGCTCCTGTTCCTGTGAGGAGCTTTATTTTGCATATTTGCTGGCAAGCGAAATGACAAGCTTGGCTGAGCTGTAGCACTATAATTTCAAAGAGGCCACTTCAGGTAGACTGTATTATGTGTCTTAATCAAATTGATGATGGCTTTGCATGGTGTGAATTTATGAAAAGAAAATATGTAAGTTTTGAGCCTTTTGAACAAAGACTGAAAGTTTATTGGGTGTTTAAAATGTATAGTCATAAGTGTGGTTGGATTTTGAAATAATATTGTAAATGCACAAAAATTGTCTTCTTGGCTTCTGTGTACAGAATGACTAAAAGAGAGGGATAATTTAAAAAACAGGATAGAAACAGCTGAAGCTAGGATGTAAAAGTGAAAACACTTGAGTATTTATTTTAATCCTGCTTTATTGGTAAAGTGAGAGTACTCTTATACATCGTGCTGTATGATAGGTGGCAGTCACCTGTTAGTACGAGTCTAGTTTTGGATTGCGCATGGTTAAGGAGTGAGCACACGGCAGTCAGCGGCAGTGGGCGATGAGAGCACGGGGTCCCATACAGCAGAGCATAGAGAAGATAAAGTGTAGGTGCTCAGAACAACCACAGCACTAAAGAGAAAAGCTTGCTGTCAGTGGTTCACTGAATTAATGCAGGAATTGTTTCCCCAGAGTCTGCTGCATGCAGAGATGGTGAGGCCAAATCTGGGGCTGTGTCTGCCGGGCACAAGCTTCCACCATTTAAGTGGGGCATAGACTTCTCCAGGAGCTTGCTAATTATCATTATCTGTAGATGGTTTTGGAGTAAAAGCCTGCTGATTTCAGGGCAGTTCAGGAAGCAAGCAGGAAATGTAATGATACTGGTTTATTCACGACCAAACACATCCTTTGCAGAGCTTTCTGCACCATGGACTTTCAGAATCTAGTGAGAGTAGATTCTTGTATCCAGTAGTAATTTGCATGTTACTAAGTCCTTATTGGGCCCACTATTGTTGAGTAGACTAACTATAAGTAAAAAATGTGAAGCTTGAAAATTGAATAATCAATTTCTCTTGTTGTGTAAATTTTCCTGATTATGATAAATAACATTTAAGACTGCAGATTTAAGCTGTCACAGCAGAGGGCTACTCACTTAACCATTATGATAATGGTTGGCTCTCCCTTTCACAGCACAGGGAAGCTCACTTGACCACGATGATGTGCTTGGTATCACTTGTGCACTCTGATTAGCATTTGCTGTGAATTTTGTTTTTAGTGTGTTTAGTTTTTATGTTTCATAATCTCTGCTAGACATTATTTTATTTCATTAAATACAGTTTCTTTATAAAGATTATTTTTAAGTTTAATGGTTTTAAATGTAAGCTAGCTATTATCAACTTAGTTTTTTACTTTTGAAATTTTTCCTGGTTATGAAGATAATATATTTTAAATAACAGTGAAGATATACAGGATCCCTTGCCACAAGGACTAATACAGACAGCCCACGAAGGAGGATATACAACTGATCAGGGATGGGGAGGGGGGGGAATTGGGGAAGTCGGGATAACAACGCATGGTTTGCCCACTAAATAATGTAACTCATTATGGACAATAAATATTAAATTTAAAAAAAAAAGAAAGTATGTTTAGCGTTAAGAAAAAAAAGCATAAGAAAACAAGGCCAGTACTAAAATTGTATAGCTACTTATTAATGTTTTATGTTTTTGCTTAGTTTTATTAATACTTGTAAAGCATTAAAATACTATTGAACTGAATTATTTTAAAAATTAACATTATTTAGTGAGCATTTCTTTTTAGCTGGAAAATTGTTTGAAATCATTTATATATGCACATCTGTGTTGTTATAATTGGCTAAAAATTTTGGATCTAAGTGTGTTAAGATTTGCCTATTTCGATATTGTCAGTTCTTGCTTTATTTCTAACTTCACTACTAAATGCAATTTGGAGAACATCTTTGTATGTAGTATATTTTTTCTATAATTCAGATAATTTCTTTCTTGTAGTATTCAATGTGCAAATTAACTTACTGGGACAAACTATAGGGTCATTCTTCTTCCTGTATTGACCTCCATTGGAAATAAATGTCATAATAGAACAAGTCCTAAATCATTGTCTTTATTTTTTTTTTTTCTTTTATCCTCAGCTTACTACCCTGGGAAATCTCACACCTCCAAGCACTGTGTTTTTCTGCTGTGATATGCAGGAAAGGTTCAGACCAGCTATCAAGTATTTCGGAGATATTATTAGTGTGGGGCAAAGACTGGTATGCTTTCTTATTTATTTGTTCCAGTTTGCTAAGGTATGAAATGATTCATATCTATCTTTTGTTTTGCTGATTGTTTCCATTTCATTTTGCTTTTTTTTTTTTTTTTTTTAGTTGCAAGGAGCTCGGATATTAGGAATTCCAGTTATTGTAACAGAACAGTACCCCAAAGGTCTTGGAAGCACTGTTCAAGAAATCGACTTAACAGGTGTAAAACTGGTGCTTCCAAAGACCAAATTCTCAATGGTGTTACCAGAGGTAGAAGCAGCATTGGCAGAGATTCCTGGAGTCAGGAGTGTTGTACTTTTTGGAGTAGAAGTAAGTACTTACTCTAATGGGTTTTTGTTGTTGTTGTTGTTCCTGTTGTTTGTTTTTTGGTCTGAATGTTGTGTATGTAGGCTTGTATGTTATGTTTATGCATGCAGGAATTGTGGTGGGGGACACTGGTGTGCCACAGCACATATGTGTTCAGAAGACACCTTTGAGGGTCTGACCTTGTCGTCTTCTACTACTTTGGACAGGGTCTCATTGCTTACCACAGTGTTTGCCAGGAGAGCCTTTCTCCTGAAACTCTAGCAGATTCTCTTGTCTCTGCCTCCCTCCTCTCCTGTAGGTGTGGCTGGTATTATAAATCTAACCACAGCATCCAGCTTTTAAGTGGGTGCTAGAGATCTGAACTGAGGCAATCATATGTAATGTGGCAAGTGCTTTATCCTCTGAGGCATCTCCATAGCCTCATGAGTTTTGAGCATAATATCTCTTGTGGAAAACTTGGTGTTTTCATAATGAGTTTTGCATTTGGAATGTCATATAGGTAGATAAGTAATAGCCATGGGAAATAGCCACAGTTTATTATGTGTTTATCACTTCTGTGGTATTGATCTAACTGCTTTGCAGTTTATAATTGTTAACACATTAAGCCCTCACAACAGCCCTGTGAGCTAAGTACTCTATATTACAGAAGAGTAAACCAAAATATAACAATAGTAATCTAATTTGTTAAAGGTCAGATAGCTACTAAAGAGGGCTATTCTTTTAACCACTAGTTTTGGAACACATTTTTCACAAAAAGTGTTATTTTTGTAAGCAAGTGCCTTTAACCACTGAGACATCACCACAGTCCCAAAGATATTATTTTTATGTATGAGTTATAGGATTTGACTTTGGTTTTATTTTTTTGCTGTAAAAAAAAAAACCTTCAAGTCATACAGTTAATTGTCTTTCAAATAGGAGTAGGATAAATGTCCTATATTGAGAAAAAATACTCATGTATTGCTAGTGCAGATTTCAGTTAATTTATTCATCTTTTTTGATTGATTGATTGGAGACTGGGTGTTGCTGTATGATTTTGGCTGGTTTTGATATCATCTGCTTCTGCTTCTTGAGTGCTAGAATTGCAGGTATCCACTAACTTGTCTGCATTCATAATTTTTAAGCAACTATTATATTTTAAAATTATAAGCCACAGTGTTAAAATAATCAAATAAAAATATTTTAATATACTGTGGTTATTTTTGATAGTAGGCTTTATTCCAATATGTATTAATTAGAAAGAAAATTAACTTTTGATATATATAAATTTTCAAAACTATTTTGGTTTAATAATGGCAGTATAGAGGAAGCATACTTGCATGATATGTCATCCAAATGCTGTTGCTGGCTTTTGCACATTTTTTCTCATTCATCATATGTAATCTTAGTGTTTAATGAAAATGTTCTTTTAGCAGATTCCAATGCTATTATATTGAAGTATCAGCTGGTAATTCTTAAAAGCTTTCTTGTCATGTGGCATTGTGGCATTGTTGACATTTACACACATGGGCTATATATTAGTTATTATTAGAGTGTGATGCTTCATATTTTTTGTTAATAGTTAGCATTTACAAAGATGGAATATGTATAATATAGTTGCTAGTGATGGGCACTGCATAGCCATTAATTCTTGTTTTTCTGGGGTTAAACCAAACCAGATAATGCTGGTTTATGCTCAGAAACACCCACTTAATTAAATGCAAACCTGAAAGTGAAGCAAGGTCATTAGATTTGGAGTGCTCCTCTGCTTTGTTAGAGTTTACCATGGTTTAGCATAGGGCTTTGTTTTTGGCTGTGTCACAAGTTTTTTTACCTTGGCCCAATGTGCCTGTTGTGTTCCACAAATTGACACAGTGTTCTTACTTCTTTCTCACTAGTGTCACACTCATTCTTTGTGTTGGGTACTCAGAATGCCTGCAGAAGTAAACCCATATACAGTGGCACCAAAACTGAGTGCTGATAGTCAGCTGTATGAAGCCTCTTAGAAGGTGTAGGTGAAACTCATTACAAATGGTCACAGAAGTCTAAACTATGTCCAGTGCTCTCAAGATGAGAAATATTGCTGCAGTCCAGTCATTGGTTTTAAGGAGATGCTGATTTATACTCAAGCTCAGCCAGCTAATTAGAGCCAGAACAAGGTTGTTAAGACTTGTACTTCTGTTCAGTCACATTGTTGTACGTTTTAAGTCCTTGTAGTTTATTACATGCATGTGACGTTTTTTCTTTCATATAAGACTCATGTGTGTATCCAACAAACTGCTCTGGAGCTTGTGGGCCGAGGCGTTGAGGTTCACATTGTTGCTGATGCCACCTCCTCAAGAAGCATGATGGACAGAATGTTTGCTCTCGAGGTATGGGTCAGTTACTTTTCTCAGTGCTGTTACGAAATACCTGGCAAAAAACAGTTTACAGAAGGCCAGCTTATTTTGATGTGCAGTGGGAGGATGCAGTCCATCATGGCAGCAGGAGCTCACTCGAGGCAGCTGGTCACTTTTCATGCAGTCAGGAAGCAGAGAGATGATGCTGGTTCTTATCTCACTGTTCTTTTTTTGTTCAATTAATCTGAGACCTCGACCCATGGGATGGGGTCATGCACAGTTATAGTGGTTCTCCCCACCTCAGTCCCTTCAGTCTAGAAAGTTCCTTACAGATATGCCCAGAGATTTGTCTCTAGGTAATTCTAGATCCAAACAATTGTCATTAGCAATTAACCATCAGAAAATAAGTATCTTACTTGAAAATAAGATTTTTGAAAAATTAGGAGTATTGAATATTTAACAGTAATGAAAGTTTGCCTTTTAAATTTGAGTTTGATCTGATCATGTCAGACCCATTAATTTCTAGAGGCATGTCTGTGTACTCACTGTCTGACCTTGAGGACTCTTTAAATTTCCTATTTCATATCTAGTTTCATCCTTAGAGTTAGATTTTTAGTGATGCCAAACATTCCTTGATAAGTTTTGTTGTGTTATGCATGGGCTTAGAGATTTTTCTATGAACCTCACATGAATCATTCCTGTTCTTGGGAAACTTATTCCATAGTGTGTGTGTGTGTGTGTGTGTGTGTGTGTGTGTGTGTGTGTGTGTGTGTTCTCATACTTAATTCTAGTTCATGAAAAAGTTTAGCCTAGTGCACATATGGACTTAATATCTGAATTTTTTATTTTTATCAATAAAGATGGTCTTTTTTTTCTTTTCTTTTCCTTTCTTTCAAAGAAGCAAAAATTTGAAGCCATACAAACAAAACAAGATCTTGTTTGCCTGTAAAGAAATGTCAGAGACTTTTCTCCTACATTCACATGTATATATTAGACATAACATTCATCATAGGATATGCTGACTTTTCATAATCCCATCATCCATAAGACTCAGATTAAGAACACCCCTGATTCATTGACAGGCCATCTGTCTTTGATCAAGGTATGCAACTACTATGCCTCACTTCTCTCATTTGTAAGGCAGAAATAACAGGAGCAGATGCTCCAGGATCTTTGTGAGGCAGAGACCATGTGTCATAGTAGTTAGCTCAGTGCCTGGCATAGTATGCACTCACTGTTAGGTTCGTCTTCCCACAAATGTACCAGCTTGTCAATTCCAGGACCCAGAAGAGACTAGTGCTGAGGTGTTCTAAGAAGGGAAAGAAATTATCTAAGATATACACAGAAGTCCCTACCTGGGGCTAAAGTGTATAGGCAGAAGAGAGAAAACCAGCCCAGACCGGGCAGGTTGCTGATCCCGCTTCTCAGTGCTGTCTTGATATGGAAGTGATGAAGTTTGCTCCTAAGTTTTTCAGAGGAATAGTTTCTTCTTTTATTCCCCCCCTTAACTGAAAGTTAAAGTAACAATGTGGCCAATTCCCCTTTCTTATTTTGTTAGAGGGGAACTACTTTTGATAAATCCTGTTTATATTGCTTATTTTAGGTTTATTGCACTCACCACATATGTCAGCAAGCATCAGGTCTGCTGCATGGGCTTTGTTCTGTGTTTCCTTGGTGCCTGTTTTCTGTCAAGCAGGGTCACCTACTGAGTGTACCGAATTGAGAGTAAAATGGGGCAAAGCCTGACTTCAACTTGATGCTATTGCACTCATGGCTTGGAAATGTAATGGGTTTGGTTCCTCTACTCCATAGCTTTGTTCTCTTGCATTTTGAGTTTGTGGGTCACAGGGACCTTCCTAATTTGTTGGTCCAGTTGGACTGGTTTTGCAAGTGTTAAGAGGAAACTTCCAAAGTCCAATGCCTCAATTCAATGCGAGAGAGAAAGTAGACTTGGAAACTGCTGTATTCAGGAGTCAGGAGCTTGCCAGTGGGTCTGGAAAAGTTGCCACCATTCTCTGTCTGCTTAGGCACATCTCAGGGCAGGGCAGGTACTATGCAGAGAGGTCTAGGCATCTGTTCTAAAAGTTTTGCATTTTCTGAGCCACACCTTCCCCTCACACAGACTCTTGGCTCCATTTTTAAACACAATTTGTGTTGGCTGAAGCTCAGTGGTATCCAGTGTACCAAAATGTATTTCTGCAACATGGGCCTTCCCAGTTTGCTCCTATGACCCACCTCTCAGTATCAACACAGATTGGGTGTGAGATGTGTGGGATGAGTGGACTGGGCTCTTGTCCTTCAAACATTATCTCTTCTCTGGGTCATCAGACCTCTTCCTCAATCCTGCGGTATTTTCTGCGCTTTCTGTTTCATTAGAAACTAGAAAGATGTGTGTCAGAATTAACCTTCATTGTCATGTTGCTGTGTGTAAAGCACATTTATAGACACTGAAGGTCTATGTTACAGTCACATGAATCCTTGGAAGACTCTTGACTCAACAGTAAGAGGAAGGCGGGCAGGCAAGGTAGGTCTGGTGGTGGTGAGAGCTGGACTGGAACAAGCAGACATGTAGGGCTGTTCCCACAGCACTGGACTGCATTTCCCTTTTCTTCCCTGCCTTTGTGAGTACAAGATACCTCAATATTGAAAGAGTCTTGCTGAGATAATCAGCTGGATAAATTCAAGGAGTACTTATAGGGTTTCCAGAAATCATAATAAACAAATTTTGTCCAACTTTTTTTTTTTTTTTGGGTTTGGTTTTGTGAGTTAGGGTTTCACTCTATCCCAGGGTGACCTGGGATTCACTATGTAGTCTCAGGCTGGTCTCAAACTCAACAGCTAACTTCCCATCTCCTAGGATTGCTGGAATTAAAGGCATGTACCACCACATGGCAGAGAGAAAGAGACAGAAAGAGGGTCTGCCAGAGCCTCTAGCCACTGCAAACAAACTCCAGGTGCATGCACCACTTTGTGCATCTGGCTGTACTTGGGTACTATGGAATCAAACTTGGGTCTTTGCAGGCAAGTGGCCTTAACAACTGAACAACATCTGAAGCCCTTGTCCAATCTTTAAAGAGCATTAACACAACTGTCCCACTCCTCCTTCTGCATGGCTCCTGCAGGCTTTTCGCTCCTTGAGGCACCTGGTCAGCAGCTGTGTATCTTTTCGCCAAACTTGCTTTCTGAGTAGGCTTACAGCTGTGCTTCCTTGTCTGCCCTAGGAAGGACAGAGGAGAATCCATCAGTGGAAGAGTTGGGTCAGTGGGTGTGCAACCACCTACAGGAAGGTTCCCTCTCCTCCACAGCACATGGGGCTGGTCACTGGCTTCTTCCTCTGTGGGGAGAATGGCTGGGTCTTTCCTCTGACTTGCAGGGGAGCTGCTTCTAGCCACACCCTCTTCCGCAGTTCCTGCACTTGTGCTTCCTAGTGCACCATTGCCCTGAGTGTCTGTGCATGCCAGGGGTAGATCTGCTGTGGATTCTCTCCTCCCTCTCCCTGTGCCCTCCGTGAGAGTTCTCACCTAATTATTGATTCCACTGGAGCAGCATAGTGAGGACATTGTGTCAGGAAAGGACCAGTTAGCCTTAAATTTATACTCTTGTTTAGTGATTCTAAGATGTTTATGATGACAGCAAAGGTGGGTTCTGTTGTTACCAGGGACAGAATCTTACACCTCACGGGAAGAATCTTACATCTCACAGGAAGCTATTTTTTGTTTGTTTTGTTTTTGTTTTTGTTTTTTCTGCCAATCTTTTCTAGACAGAAGAACTCTTATGTTTGGAAAGAATTCGTGTGTGTTTGTGTGTGTGTGTGTGTATGTGTGTGTTTGTGTGTGTATGTAGAGAGAAAGAGAGAGAGAATCACAATGAGTTTGTGGTTTAGCTGGTTTTGAAACCTTTCTCCATCACTGTATTTGTTGGTTTGGCCAAGGACCACATTATAGTATTGTCCTGGCCCACTTCCACAGTTTTAAAATAGCTTCTGTTTTCTTGCTCATATCTTGATTGTATTTGTTCTCTTTCCTAGCGTCTTGCTCGGACTGGGATCATAGTGACCACAAGCGAGGCTGTTCTGCTGCAGTTGGTGGCAGATAAAGACCATCCCAAGTTCAAGGAAATCCAGAATCTCATTAAGGCGAGTGCTCCAGAGTCTGGTCTGCTTTCCAAAGTTTAGACCCTTTGAAGGACTAGTATCCTCCTCACCGCTGGTGATAGGACTACAAACCCAGACAGGCTCTTGTCTCCGCCAGAGCTAAAATGTTTAGTCAAAAGCCGCTCCTTCCTTGCAGCTCTTAGAAACACTTAACTGGCTCCACCATTTGGGTACCAGAGTTTAGTCAAATTGTCAAGGCTTCAGGTGCTGCTTACCTTCTTTTTTCTTAATGGGATTTTATTTATTAAAACAAAATTACAATGGAGGTGCCTGTTTTGTCTATACTAGATACAATGACCATGCCTTCCGAAAGTGCACCTTCTGGTGAAGTTTTCTTAAATTGTGTACTTTAAAGAAAAAATATACATCAGTAATGATTTGACTTTTATACTACTGCTAGATGTCTATTGTAATGTTGGTGTCGACCCAGTGCTTTCTCTCCACAGGCCGAAAGAAATAGGACTCCTGTATGTGAATTTCCAACAGGAACACGGGTCTCCTGCCCGTTACTCTCACAGTGCTGTGTTGCTTATTAAGCAAGTTGTCTTGACTTTAAAAGACAGATAATGTCATATGACTGTATACCTTTCTTGTTTGTACTCATATTCTTACTCTGGTCATCTATGTTTGATTTTCTTACACTGCTGAACGTTCAATGTTAATACTCTTTGTAAGTCATTGTTGATCATAATAATTTTGTAGACATGGATTGTGTTGCAGTGCTGTGTAATTGATAGAGGTATGTTTTAACATCATCAATATAGGACATTAGCTGAAAGGCCTTACCACCATCGTGAGTGCTTCACTGGTTAGTATAGGATTTATGGAGAAATAAAGGCTGGGTGAAAATACAGTTTTGATTTTTTTTCCCCCAACTTTCCCTTTAAGACATTAGTAATGATTTGGTAGTGCTAATTTCTGTGGTCATTTAACCCTTCAATAAACTTATTTTCATGAAATACTTATTAGAGTGTTTGAAAACTTTTTAAAGATGATGTGAAATGTGGAACATTGCTATCTTTTACATTAAATTGAAGAAAATGTGTTGTGAGTGAAATTATTTTGACCCACACAAGATGACCCTTTGAGAACTATTCTAGGAATTCTAATTTTATTCAAAGGTAATAAACTCTTGACATTTGTAATCTTTGAACTCATGAAAATTTTCAGAGAAGATCAGATGCAAAAGATGGGGTAGCAGGTAATGGTTTGCTACTGTTGCATGGCACTTCCTGGCCCTGTGAGGGTCTTATACATGCTTTCACTCTTGTCAGTCAGTGGTAAGAAACAACAGCCTTCTTCACGGGTTCAAACATTTTTTTCTTGACATTGAGTACCAAAGATGCATCAAAGGTTTCTCTACATTTTAAATATTCCTTAATAAATGTAATCTAGTGCCTCTCAAACTTGAATGTTGGGGCTGGAGAGATGCTTCAGCAGTTAAGGTGCTTGCCTGCAAAGCCTAACAACCTGGGCTCAGTTCCTAGTTCCTAAAGCCATATACATAAGATGGTCCATGCATCTGGAGTTCCTTTGCATTGGCTAGTGGCCCTCGTGTACCCATTCTCTGTCTCTCTTCTGTCTGTTTCTGCTTGCAAATATATAGGATATAACCCTCAAAAGGAATAAGGGGAGCCTAAGGAGGGTGGAATGGAGCCTAACCCCAATACATTTGGATCTGACTTGTAACTCCCAATATAAGATATTGGTTACTGCCCACATTAAGCTATTGATCAGAGAGACCTATGAGGTCCCTAAAACAAGACAGGCTTCTGTCAAAAAAACTTGATTACCTGCCTAAGACACCACAGGCTGCCAACATACAACATGGAGAGGCCTTGCTGAAACCTGAAAGGAAGCCAGTTTCCAGAATACCCAGACTGCTCACACAACCCATAGCCCTCATTCCCATGGTGCACACCAGCAATCCCTCCGAGCAGGGCCCTCAGTGGGATGAGGGAAATGGTGGTACCAACACATGACTTGTTCATCCAAATTTTCTTTTTTTAAAATATATATATATATATTGACCATAATGAGTTACATTATTTAGTGGGCAAACAATGAGTTGGTATCCCCAATTCCCCAATGCTCTCCCTCCCCATCCCCAATCAGCTTGAATGTCAATTAAAATTATCTGCAGATCTTGTGAAAATGCTGACTAGCAATTTTCTGCATTAAAAAAAGAATTGGGGGCACTTTCACACCATTGAAGCAAGAATTTTAAAACTCACAACTTGTTTCCCTTCATTATAATCAGGCCTTTCCCATCTCAGTGAAATATAGGCAGTATAAAAGCAATCCTATGACCCTAGATTAGTTTCCTGTGGCTACTATAACAAATTACCTAGGGCTTCATATCTTTAAAAAGCCAGCGGTCTCACCTCAGTTCTGTGTGTGAAATGGGGCTCGCTGGCAGGAAAGCAAGCTTTATGTGAAAAGGCTTTGATTTCTGGAGACACTAGGAAAGCTGTGATCTCTCTGGAGCAGCCAGGGAGGACCTGATTGCTACTGCTGTGTGCCACTCATGTTTAGCTTTTTGGCCCCATTTTCCATCTTCTCCAGCAACTAATATGGATCCAGCCCTTCTTAGGTTCTGCCTTCCTTCTCTCCCTTTCCCAGCCTAAGTTCTCATGGGATTTAGCAACCTGGTTACCCCTTCAGCTACAATGCCTTCTGGCCATGGAGCTTATTCATAGGGTCTAGGCATTAGGACCTGGCCAGCTATGAAGGTGACTCTGTGGTTACACACCACCAAGGGACTTTGAATTTTATTTCATTCTGTCATTTGTCACAGCACCATCTCTGACACTAAATTATAAGCTCCATGCAGTATTACCTGCACTTCCTTCAGTTTTAAATACTTTGCTATGTCCTGGGGTTAACAAATATACTAGTGAAAGCTGAGAATGTGGGGCAAAATTCATATCCCAGGAAATGTGCATTGGATTAAATTATAGGGATGAGGAATGGTAATATATTAAAGTTCAGAATAATTGTGAATTCTGCCTTCATTCCTTTTTGTAGATCGTGCCAAGGAGGTGCCAGGACTTTATTACTGCAGGAATGCTGAATTGATTTAAATACATTAAGCATTGAAGTGGAAGCATCTATAACTTTGTGGGATAATAAAATTCTTTTGGCTGACATAAATAACTTGAGAACATAAGCAAGAGTAGTCACTGAATTAAATATCCAGGGGCCTAAGGAGCAGCCTATATCTGTACACAATTAACCTAAAACTAGTGATGACTTACTCAACCAGGAACCAAATGTTATGTCACTAAAATATCACAATTCTCCATTTATAAAGCGGAATCTTTTCCCTCTGTGGATGGTGAGATTTAGAGGTCGGTAGAATTATGAAGATCTACTTTGGCTTTACTTCATAGATGCAGCCAGTGGGATGCAGCGATAAATGACTTCTAAAGCTGCACAGTAAGATGAGAACTAGAGTTACCTAACTCCTTGTCCTGGACTTTTTCCATTAATTGATAAGAATGGAATGACAGGAGAAATGCACACAAAAGGATGCAAATGAGTCTGTAGGAAGCACACCGTTTTAATGAGTGAGCAAAGCTTCTGGGATATATAGTTTTACTCTGAGAACTTTCCCTGGCTCTCATTTTTTCTAGATGGCTTATACTAATGTATTTGGGGGAATCGGTAACTCTGAAAACAGTCATCATTTCCATCACCAAATAACTGTAAATCAATTTTCCTTATCATTAAAATGAATAGTGCTTCTTTATTTCTCCATGAATCATTGCTATCATTAAACCCCGATTTAAAAAATCATTATGCTAATTATGATGAGCAATACCCCTTCTGATTACATTATTTATATCATTATTATATTATCCTTATGATTGAGGTAAACTTTTAAAGCACTTGGAATTGACTCAGAAATCTTGGGTCTATGATTTTTTTATCTCATATTCTATTGTGGCTGAATAGCACAGCATCTTTACAAATATGCTTATTTTTAGGAAATTGAGCTTTATATGAGAATGGATCTTAAATGTTCTTACACAAAAATGTGAGATGATGGGAATTTCAGTTAACTCTGTGGTTATAATTATTTTACATTGATATGTTTATAGATAGCATTAGATAATTCAGTTTTTACTTGTCAACTGTGTTTCAAACCTAGAAAAACTGATATTACATGGAACATTTATATACTGAACACTTCTTTGAGTTGTATATATTATTCATATGTATTAATTCCTGTTGGAAACGATGTAATCCTGATTTGCTTGCTGTGGACTTTGGAACCTCTGCCCATGAGATAATCTATTTATTCTTTAAACTAATGTCCATGGTAATTTGCTAAACCATAGAAGAGAACACATATAGTTGCTTTTCAGTTTCTTGGTTATTTTTATTTTTAATTTACTTTCTTTTAAGAGACAATTGTTTAAAATACCATTAATCTGATAAAAGGCCTGAAACATAATGAATGTGAAGGCTAAAAAAAATTGGTTGAAAATTTTATATATGGCTGTAAAATTCATTTTTAAATACACCTTATTATATATACTTAACATGCTTCTCATTGGCTATTATTTAGTTGCTACTTAAAAGAAATTTTATTCTCTCCTGAAATAAATATTTAAATATATTGTGTACCAAGCATAAATAATTATGAGGCTATTTTTGTAGCAATCCTTAAGCACTCAATCAGATATATGCATATTTCTTTTCTTAAACTGGCTCTTTAAAAAATGTTTGTATTTATTTGCCAAGAGACAGGGAGAGGAGGGAGGAGAGAGAAAGAGAATGGGCATGCCAAGGCCACTTGCCCCCACAAGTGAAATACAGATGCACATGTCACCTTCTGCATCTGGCTTTGGGTGGGTAATGGGAACTCAGTTGAACTCAGGTCTTTGGCCTTTAGGCTTTGCAGACGAGAGCCTTAACCCTCAACTATGAAGCCATTTCTCCAGTTCCTTAAACTGGATCTTAACAAAGCATTTCAGATCAAAATCTCTGATGTGTTTCAGTGTGCATATGTGTTTCTACTTATTTTATGTCAATGTACATATTTACTTTATCAATATTCCTCTGAAGAATTCTGGAGTAGAGAAACTGATTGATAACATGGGAAAGACTGAGAATGGAGTTGTCCCAAAATTCATAATACCAAAATACAAATCACACTAAAAAGGTAGTAGTGTTTCTGTTTGAGAAGTTCTTTCAGCTAAGTTAGAAGGTTTTTTTAATGCTTTTAATCTGCATGTAGTGTATTTCTTTGCATTAGAAAAGGCACCTAGCAAAATCATTGGTGACATTTTCTTGAAAAATAAGAAAATATATGGGAAGGTTAACATACTTAGAGGAAATTTGAAGCTATTTTACTAACTTCATTTTCAGAGAATATTAACACGTGAATCAGTGCCCTCTGTTAAAAAAAAAAGAGATAATAGTTTTACGAAGCATACATGACTTCAGATATCTATTAGGCCTCAGTATTTGTAATGAAATGAACTTTTTCCCCAAATAAAACCATCCTTTTAAAAATTAGATCAGTCTAGCTAGAGTACTGGACTTACTCACTTTCTAAATTTTAGTAGTATAGAAGGCATGCACATTGTTATATGCTAATCCTAGATTTTATTTTTGTATATAGTGTATATATTTGCTTTGTGTGGGTTTGAGGGGGCAAAAGTTATCCAATAGGTGGAGCGGGTATTTGAATACTCAGAAGTTGGAGGAGGCTATGAAAGGGATAGCAGGAGGGCCACAGGGACATGAGGGAGAAGGTCGGGGGAAGAAGAAGTTTATATGAAAAAGTCATAATGAAACTCATTACTTTGTATGTTAATCTTTAAAAAAATCTAATTTAAAAAAGATCTCAATCCTCCCTCTTTTTTCCCCTTCCCTTTCCCCTCTTTTCCTCTCTCCCTAGTCCTCTCTGCCTCTCCCCCTTCCCTCACTTTGTTACAATATTCTTAAACTCCAAAAAAAAAAAAAAAGAAATCACTAACAAGTCTAAGACTATTAAAATAGCAAGAATGACTCGTTCCTTCCTCTCTCTACCTTTAGAGAATACACTGTACTAGGTTTTTCTGTTCTGTGGGTTTCCTCCATGACAGAAGTATTCTTATGCAAGAATTCATGTGAAGTTTTAGAGCATGCCTCCTAGTTCTCTGGAAGGTGAGGATTCTATGGCACTGACATTTCATTACATGTCCACATTGCATTCTCCTCCTTAAGTTAATGGCTTCCTTTCTGATTGTCTCTGGTACCTGGCAGAATTGTTCTTGTTCTTTGTGGATCTGTGATCACCCTGCACAGTGCCCACTGAAGTCTGCCTAAATCTAGGTTCCAGGCTGGGCTACTGATTAGTGCCTTCCAGACCTTTTCATACTCATTTATTCCCCCCAGCTCTGGTTTCCAAGGCTCAGAGAAAATCTAGCCAGGTGGTACAGGGTTCTAGAACAAAATAGAGTAAGACATACCTCTTTTTAAAGAATTGACAAAAAAAAAAAGAATTGACATCTCAGATGTGCAAGATCAAACTTGTAAAATGATTTAACTCCCTGTAGCTATATACTGATAGTGGAAAACATAGCTAAACACAAACATTTCAGAATGTTTTTTGATGCTTTGGGGGGAACTAAGTTTGATATTTAGAAGCTAAATAATAGGAAGTCTCTGGCTTTCTCTGAGTGTCCAGCATCAATACATATCTGTCGTGGTGTAGGACTCCCCAGTTCCATATCTTCACAGCTCTCTTCTCTTAACCAACAAGCCACTCCAGGACCTTTTGTCTGTTTAATTCAAACTTGGGAACATTCGAAATTGTCTCGTGACACAATCTGGATCTGAAGGAGACAGAGGTGGGCATGGGTAGGTTTGCAGAAGGGCACACTGTGCTCTGGGCTCCAGGGTAGTGTGTTGAGGCATAAAGCATGAGTCTGAACTTCCCTGGACATTACTAGAGGTGTCTGCTTGCTCTCTTTTCCATATTTCTACTAAGAACTGTACAGGTCAGGGTTCAATGAGACAGGGAGAGAAGGAGACAAGGAGGAAGGAGGGAGGGGAAGAAAACATTAAGGCACACTATGGGTACTGGGGGATCAAACCTGGGTCCTTAGGCTTGGCAAGCACCTTAAGGGCTGAGCTATCTCTTCAGCTCTCAGATAAGATTTTATCCTCTTCAACAGTATGGAGATTGTTAAAGACTATGGGAACTTTTGAAGATGGACTGAATGTATTTTAAATACTGATATATCCATGAGCCTATGGAATCAGATTTGGAATTTCTGGTTTGAATGTGAGATGGATAAGTTGACTCCTGTTTGAACACATGGTTTCCTAGCTGGTGATACCGTTTGGGAAGGTTACAGAACCATTTGGAGATGGAGCCTTGCTGGAGGAAGCCTGTCACTGAGGGTAGACTCTGTGGTTTTATAACCTGGCCCTACTTCCAGTTCACCTATTTGCTGCCTGCCTGACAATGTGATCAGGCCTGCTCCTGCTTCTAGTACCATGCATCCCTGTGATGCATCTTCCCCTCAGCACCATAGTAAGCAAAATGAACTCTTTCCTTTCTTCATTGTACCTGGACAGGTAGTTCTTCACACCCATGAGAAAGTAACTGAGAGGAGTATTTTTAAGTGAATTGGCATATTCAACTAACTTCTTAACAGCTGGATTGCTTCATGGCCAAAAAAATTAATTTCACACACACAACTCCCCCCCACCCCAAAAGCTATTTGTTTTTGAGAAATCTGACTATGATTTTCCCCTAAATATCTATTTGGTAATAGGAAGGAAGGAAGAAAAGGGTGTGTTTATTTTATCATAGATGACATTTCTATTATTTACCAACAATACATTGGTCTGCACTTTCCCCTTAGTGGTATTGGGGTTTTATGCCAGTGAGATTTATTAAGTTCAATGAACTCATGCATTTTTAGTTTGTTCTCTGCTAGCCTAGTACGTGAAATTATTATAAGATCATCTAGCATGTTATTCATGTAATAAACATGAACACAGAGAACAAAAGCCAAGACGATTGTCTCATGAGAATGAGAGCATTGTCATTTTGAAGCTTTTATTATGATGATTCTCTTAACAATGAATGAAGAGAGCAAAGAAACAAAAAACAGGGATGTCCCAGCTGGAGAATGAAATAAACCTCTCTCTTACATCTCAATTAACTACCAGTTTGTATCAAGAAGTTCAAGAGAGGAAAAATGTATTGTTTGTATTCTGTTATGTTAATAATACTGCATTTTTCATTATAAGGTTTTTATTGCATAAAACTGCCAACTTGGAGCACACCTGTTATATCCAAAGCTTCATTTCCTGATATAATTGTTAGTTGCACTGTGTATTTTACTGTGCAACTCTAAAAGTCACTTGGCTTCAGATTTATTCATTGTTCTTGCAGCTGCTTTCTTCTTGTTCCTCCCACTTCAGACAGCAGATGTAAGAAATGCATTGATGTGTCTCAGAACCCATAGTTAATACACTAACACTCACTGCTAATGTATACTGAATGCATGCAGCTTTGAATTAGGCTTCTGGGAAGTCCATAATATTATTTTAAAATAACTTATTCAGCACCCCTAACCAAAATTGTGGAGATCCTTATAAATGCAAATGTTGGAAATGTGGATATTTTCCCCCAAAATAAATACACTAGAAAAAAAATACATGAAATATTTAAAGGATGAATGCAAGTATAAATTTGTTACCATTCAAACATTACCATCTCATAGATTGTATGATTTTTAAAACTTCTATTGACAATGTTACATGTATACAAAATGTATTTTGATAATAGAACCCTCCCATTCCTCTCTCTTGTCCCAACTCCCACAAGCTCCTCCCACTGAACCCTTTCCTCCCTCGAACCAACCTCTCTACTAGTTTTCTGCCTTTCGTCATCTTACTTTTGTCTTCATGACAACATGTTGATGGGCCGGGTGTTGTACAGGTAACATAGCTACAAGGAGGTCATGAATGCAATGGCTACAGTATCCCAAAGCACCTCTCCCATCTTCCTACTCTGACATTCTTTCTGCTACTTCTTCCCCAGTGTTCTTTGAGCCTCATCAGGTGTGACAAAGGTGTATCATTTAATGCTAAGCATTTACCTGCCCCTTCTTCTCAGCACGTGGATGACTCTTACCCCTCAGTAGTCATGGCCATCTGCAAAAAGAAGCCTCTGATTAAAAGGAAGAACATCTACATAGCCAAACCACTGTAGTCTCTTCCCCCAAAGTTCCCATGACCTTCTACGACACAGACTTTTAGACTAGGGTTTCAAACCCATCTGGAATTCCATCCTGGGGAGCAGGCCTCAAATCTAATTAGAGAGCAGTCTGTTACCATAATAAGAGCAGTGCCATTGTTGCACTGGTAAGCTCATCTACTCAGGCTTGGGAGTTTTGTAGTTTGCAGTGTTTTCTCCTGGTTAACACCATTGATGAGTTTTCTTTCTCAACAGCCTATACAGCACTTTCCAGCCCTTTAGCAGGGAAGAAAGTTCCCGCTCAGTACCAACTTTCTCAAGGTCTAGCAACCAATTTATGTGGCATCTTCAGTAATAGACCCTTATTCTAGTCTAGTTTTACAAACAATCTATTTCTATTCTAGTGGGAAACCAAGAGCATTGGCAAAATCCAAATGCATTTTTTTTCAGAAGGAAGGGAGGGGCTTATGGGCCTCCCTGACCAATAATGTTGTATTATTATCTTTATAACAATAAGTATTTTATTCTTTTGTATAATTAGGCAAAACTCAAGTATCCTTTGTCATGTGATGTCAGTAGCACATATAGGCAACTTATTCCTGCAGGTCATCCAGATAGTTTAAAGAGAATATTGCATAGCATATATGAGTGTGTTTCAAAGGTGTGCA
>PVHP010000867.1:102735-124012 GCA_004024765.1 Zapus hudsonius
TATATATATATATATATATATATATATATATATATATATATATATATATATATATATATACACCAGATCACCAGTATGTACCATAAATATGTAGAAAATGAAAAGGGGCTAAAGAGCCAGTTTTAGCTCCAGCTTTTAACCTGGGGTAGGAGCTGTGATTGGGACTATCGTACTACACTGTCTTTTCCCTCTGGGCAGCCAAGAACCATATACTACACCAGCTACACTGGAAACTCAAGGAAGCCTAAATGATTCAAGAAACATGGGTGGCAACTTGGGAGGTTGTTACCCACAGGATTATCCTTGGTGTCCTGGATAACTGCCTCTGTTATCTCAGATACCCTGTTGTTTGTTTGACCTTTTCTTTTTTAAGACTTAAATTTTTATATAGTTTCTTTTCAAAAATATGAGAGAGAGAGAGAGAGGAGAGAGAGAGAGAGAGAGAGAGAGAGAGAATAGAAGAGAATGGGTGCTTCAGGGCCTCCAGTCACTGCAGTTGAACTCCAGATGCATGCATCACTTTGTGCATTTGGTTTTATGTGGGTGTTGGGGAATTGAATTCAGGCCAGCAAGATATAACTAAGCACCTTTAAACACAGTGCAATCTCTCCAGCCCCATAAATAAATTCTTTGGAGAACTTATTGAAAAATATAAAACGCTATTACATTCTAAATGACAGCTATGTTGCTTCCTTGAAATTTACTTCAAATGTTTATTATAATTTTTGAGATGAATTTCACTAACAAATGCAATTTTCTTAGCCAGAAACTGTGTTTTGATCTCATTTAATCTCTGCATTCAAATCTTCATTTATCTCTGGTGTGTACCCTCACTGACTTTGACAAATTACTTTATGTATATTTTATCTTTCCTCTTAAAACAATTCTATGCTTATCTAAAAAAAAAAAAAAAAACTTTAACTCTTCTAAACATGTGACTATATCATCCTTAAGGTCAGTGAGATTATTCAGTGACTTAAGTGAGAATGGCAAAATTAGCCTAGTACTATGTATAGAACTATAGAATGTATAGGATAGTATAGTATCATATATAGGACTGTTTATATAATTTTCTTCTCACACTGAAGAATGTGATAGGTTTTGAATAATTGCAATCCAATCCAGTTGCTATAGTGACGATGTGAACATGAATTTTCAAGCTATGGTGAAATAGGTCTGGGATTTGATTTTCTTCTTTTTTCAGCCAGTTCCAATCTCATGAAAGCTTGCAGAAGGCATGATGCTTCTGAGAGACAAAGGACTTTATTATTCCTGTTATTGTGAACAGAATGAGCATGAGCGGGTTTGTGCTCACTCACTTTGGTCTCAAATCAATGGAGTACACACCATAGATAGATTGTTGGTGTGCATGCATGTGTGCTTGTGTGTGTACTCAAATCAATGGAGTACACACCATAGATAGATTGCTGGTATGCATGCATATGTGCATGTATGTGAACTCAAATCAGTGGAGTACACACCATAGATAGACTGTTGGTGTGCATGTGTATGTGGCTGTATGTGTACTTAAATCAATGGGTGTACACAGCACAGATAGATTGTTAGTGTGCATGCATATGTGCGTATATGTGTAATCAAAGGCATGGGTGTCCATGTGTTTGTGGAGGTCAGAGTTTGATACTAGCTGTCTTCTTCAATCACTTTCCACCTCATTTTTGAAATGGTTTCTTCTGAACCCAGAGTTCACAGAACCAGCAATACTATCTAGCAGGCAGGCCTCTTGGATCCTCCAGTCTCTCTATCCCCTGTGCTCTGGTTATAGGCATATGCCACCATGCCTAACATTTTAAGTCAGTGCTGGGATTCAATCTCAGGTCCTCATACTTATATTGCAAGTACTTTATCCACTGAAGCATCTCCTCAGTCCTATAGTCACTCTTGAAAGACACCCACACAGGGGCTTCCTAGTCAGTATTCAGCCAGGCATTGCAGATCCCACAGCTTGTAGATTTAATGGCTCACAGGAAGAAGCAGATGCAGTTTCAATGTGAAGCATACCCCATAGGTTCATGTGTTTGCACCCTTGGTCCCCAGCTATTGGTGCTGTTTGGAGTGGGGTTTTGCTGTGTGAAGTGGATAACTGGGTAGGTCTTTGGGTTTGGCCCCACATCCTTTTTGTTCCCTATTTCCTGCTCTGGCTGCAGTAGGGTGGGCCAGCCTGACTCCTCCTCATGATGGGCTATCCCCTTGAAACAGTCAGCCAAAATTAACCCTTTCATTCCTTAAGTTGCTCCTGGTCAGGTATTTTGTCCCAACATTGAGAAAGTAACTACTCTAGCAATAACCCAAACAAGTGAAATTGAACAGGCATGTTCCTGTACCTTCAAAAGAGCAGGCAGCTGCCTCCAATTTCTGGTTGCTATCACAGGGAAATGTAGAACCAGTGGTGTAAGAACTTTCAAATCTAAAAACAAATGATAATCTTGACATGCAGAGACTGGTATGTGGGCCGTGAGACCTGCCTGTAGAATCATCCATTTGTGACAAGGGGTCCTGTTCTAGTGCTTCCTCTATTAGGGTGCTATTTTGTCTTTATATAACATCCTTTAAGATGCTCTGAGGCTGTGGACAGCAGCTTTGCTACCGATTATCACCTGGAAAGTTCTTCTACAGTATACCTAACCCAGACCTTGCTGCAGATAAACAAAACTAATACCTTCATGTCTGAGACCCAGTTATATTTGGTTTGTTATTGCAAATTCCTCCAGTTAATCTCAACTTTTTCTATAGAATCTGACTTGTTGGGGTACATGAACACTTCTGGTTCTTGATTCTAAGTCATGCCATCTTCCAAAGGATGGCAGTTATTTTTTTTCTAATTCATAGAATCAAAAGTGGTACACCACTTAAAAGGTAAAATAAACCTGTTGTAGTTTATCAAAATTCCCAGATGCTTGCCAAGCTTGAGACCCACACAGTGGCTGTGTGCCCCAGGAGACTCTGATTTAATTAATCAGTGGTGTGTTACAAGATGTAATGTGCCAGCAGAGTTGAAAGCAACTATCTTTTGGACACTTTGGGATAAACAACCTATTCCAGGAGAGTTAACAATGTCTGCCTCTCCAGAAAGATCAGTATCTCAGTGTAATCACATCTTTATCCAGATGTTCTGAGAGTCTATTCATGGCACACTTGGGCTGGACGCTCCGTGGCACATCCTGTAGGCATACTATGGGACTAAGACTCATACTGTAGTCACAGATCAGCTCAATGTGTTGTTTTTAATTTAAAAGTCCTACAGTATCTTTTTGCTTAATTGTTATAGTTGCATATATTTTTAGAGTCCAAGGTGATAATTTGTTATTGCATTTATATTTTTTTTTTACTTCTCCATAAGGCTTCATTTACAGAGATGTAAAGTGCCTGCCCATCTAGAGCTTGTGTTTTGGTATCTGTTTCCATCTTATAAAAATAAACTGAGTGGTTTAAAAAGACATATATAATTTGTGTTTCATGTAATACACATTGGTTGTTGAGATATCTTGAAAGGTTGTATATATTAGATATGCATATGAAATTTCCATAAAATTACATTTGAAGTAACTTTTATATATATTTTTGAAAGTTTTTTAAAAATATTTTATTTATTTATTTTCAAGCAGAGTGACAGAGAGACAGACAGGCAGAGAGAGAAAAGGAGAGAGAGAGAGAGAGAGAGAGAGAGAGAGAGAGAGAGAGAGAGAGAGAGAGAGAACCAGGAGTACCAGGGCCTCCACCTTGAGGCTCTGGCTTATGTGGGTCCTGGGGAATTGACCCTGGGGCCTTAGGCACTGGAGACAGAGCCTTAACCGCTGAGCCATCTCTCCAGTCCTATTTTTATATTTTATATAATTTATTTCTTTCAAATTTTTCATATACTTTATTTTCATAATTTTCATATTTCATATTTTTCATATAATTTATTTTCTTATAATAAATAATTATTATCATTTCCTTTGAATATGTTGTTGCAGACATAACCTTCTTTATCAGTGGTCATCTGACTTCAGTTTCTGAATAGTACAGCTTCCTCAAAGCTTTCCAAACTCCCCTAAAGTTTTGAGGTGATAATGTTTGCTAACTGAAGCTTTAAGTTCAGATAACTTCAAGTATAGAAAAGTTAGGCCAACACAGGAAAACAAAAGCTCATTATATGTCACTTACAAAAATGTGGCTCTTCAATAGTTAACAAGAAGCATTTGCTCCTTGGCACAAAGTCTTAAACAGCATACAAGTTAATGGTCATACACATCTCCTGTCTGTCCTGTACCATGAATACAGTGAGTTCTGTACAGGGAATGTGGGGAGCAGGGCAGAGGGACAGATACGTAAATAAGCAATCCTGGCAAAATTTCATGTTTATATGAGAGTTTTGTGAATCACATCTAACCAGTTGTATTTGGTAGCAGATGCTACCTTGATTACTTACTTCTCCTAATGAAAGAAAACGGCCCAAGCTTGACTAGACAAAGTATTTTCCTCCCTCTGCCATCAACGTTCTGCACATTCATTCTGTCAAGATCAACTTCTCATGTTTCCAACAAGTCAGATGAAGTATGAATTTGCAAAGACATAGTAATGAATAGTCCTATTTCAAGGCTCTTGCCTCCTCTCTTAGGGAAATTGCAGTCTACCCAGGAATTCAAAAGCATTCCCATTTCTCTTTCACAGTCTCTCATTTCCCCTGGGGTAGGGGAGGACACAGGGGGAATTATACAATAAGCTAAACCAGTAATGAATCAAAATCATAAAATCCTTACTTTCATATAGTAAGCTCTTGAGGAAGAAGTGGGCATTGTCTAGTAAGAGGGACCGTGAATGGAACGTGAGGAAGCCTAACCCCATGAAAAATTGATCAGATCTGCAACTCCCTGTCATAGTCATTGGATCCTTCCACACTGAGCTGTTGATCAAAGATACCTACAAGGTCCCCAAAACAAGAAAGGTTCTGTCAAAGCTCTTGAATACCCACCCTAGACCAAACATAAGATCTGAAGAAACCACAGAAAGACATCCAACAACACCAAGAGACCCTGCGAGATCCAGAATGGTATCCAGTACCCAGATGGTTGCAAGTGCAGTGCTGGAAGGCACAATGTAAGCTGCCAGGGGAAAAGGTCAACAATATTTGGAGAAAGCAGAGACCACTGATACAAAATGCAGTCTGTTGCCATGAGAAGGCTGAACACACGTCCTTCTGGGAGAGATTAACAGATCAAGAAATGATCACTGGTGCAATAGAGGGGCCAAATTCTGGGGGGGGGGTATTCAATGGCTTTTAAATTGGCCATGAAATCCACTCAGTGATAAGGAACCCTTAACTGGAATTGGGACTCAGGACAAAAATCCTATGGTAACCAAAAACTGGGGCTCCAAAAAGAAATCCCCATTACCAGAGAACTACAGAGAGGCTAATCTCAATAGAATTTTGCCAAATTAGAAATGTGTGTCTCATTTAACCTATACTGATCTTACTCTCCGATGGAGATTATGTTTGTGTTTTTCAGAAGTCAGTGAGAAAGCTGTGGTCATTCCAACTCCACCGATGAGCCACAGACGGAATGCTGATATCCCAGCAAGAGATGAACCACCCCAGGTCCATCATGTAGGCCCCAAGTGAAACACTTGAGACAGTGGTAGGGCAAGAAAGAGACCTATAACCACAGCCAATCAGTCATCCCAGGATAAGTCAGAGAGAATGATACCAAGGACTTCCAACACAACTTAAAGTAGAAGCAGAGAGACTCTTAAGGTCACAACAACAACAATGAAACAGACTTAAAACTCACCATCCATGACTCATGGAACTGAGTGGAAGAGGTGGCAGAAAGATTGTAAGAGCCATAGTGGGAGAGATTACCCAGAGACATTAATTCCCTCAGCCACAATAAATAAAGGGGGGGCAACCTTGTTGCCTCCTGTGCTATCCATAACCCCTTGCCACATAGATTGATCCAGTGTGCCCACCGATGAGGATACCCAGTGTATGGGGGACAGGGAGGAGGGAAATGGGAATATAAGAACAATATTTGCTCAATCAATGTATCTAATTTTGAACAATAAAGATAAAAATAATTCAAAGCAAAACTTATAATAATTCTTACTAGTACCCCATAATGCCGTATATAATAAAAACTCAGTTTTACTTTAAAGCTGTTCAGTGAAATGAAACTTTTCTAAATTCTTTTCTGAGTTTTAAGTGTTCTAAAATGTTATGATTTTTCTTAATGGAATTCAATTACATCAGGATATTGAATATAAGGAAACATGAATCATATAATAATAACTTTGGGTAAAATCATACATCAGTGTGTTTCCATCTGAATATGGTATATGAGCTCAAGAGATGGCTCAGTGGTTAAAGGTGCGATTGAATTTTAGTATAATTCAGTTTCAGATAATTAAGAACAAGGAAAAGCATCCTATTTATATAAAACATAGGAGTAATATATTATGAAGATTCTATTTTTAATAAGCATATCTAAAAGGGGTCTGGAGAGGAAGAAATTAAATTATTTATAGTGAGTATGTGTTTTGTCATTGGATAATTATCTATTAAGCCTGAGTGTGAGTGCTTAATAATTTATGTATATAGCATTACTTAGGGAGATTAATTTTTTTCTCAACAAATGCTTTATTATTTAGCAAAAGCCACAAAATAGATCATGGCAGCATGTTAGTGTCAGAAGAATTTTGCATAAATATCATGTTTGAGGTAAAAAGACTTAAGGGACATACATTCAATGTGATTTCCTAGCCCAATGTGAGGATGTCTGATTACCCTAGTGAGCACCTATAATCTCAGTACCTGACAAGGCAAGTGATCACAGAATTCCAGGCCTAGCCTGGGATACTTAGCAAGAACTTGTCTCAAAACCTAAAAGGAAGCTGGAGTGTGTGGACCTGGGGGGGGGGGCAGCACTGCACATTCGAGTTGGGCATTCTAGATTATTCTTAAAATACAACCTAGATAAATTAGCTCTGTGGTTCTTGAACCAGATCAGGATCTGGGTCTCTGTCAGCTGAATCTATTCTGTCAAAGCCACAAGCTCCTGATAGGTTGGGTCCTTGTTCCTGAATTCTTCTAGCACTCCGTAGATGCCTCAAGCCCTGCCCCTTCCACCCATTTCCTCTTTTGAGGCTCCACATCCTAAAAATTCCACAACTTTCCCAAATAGTGCTACCAGCTGGGGACCAAGTGTTTACACCCATGAGCCTATGGGTAACATTCCACAGCCAAACCAAAACAGCTCCTATGTTTCTTGTAAATTGCTAACAAAATTGAAGAGTTCTTTTTTCTTATGTGTGTGTGTATGTGTGTGTGTGTGTGTGTGTGTGTGTGTGTGTGTGTGTGTGTGTGTGTGGTGTTTGTGTATGTCTTGTCTCTGCAAATGAATGCAAGGCACCTGAGATACGTTTTTGTATCTTGCTTATGTGGACAGCATGGAAATTGAACCTGGGCTGTTAGGCTTTGCAAGCAAGCATCTTTAACAGCTGCACAATCTTCCCAACCTCAGAAATTATTTTTAAAATCATTTTTGTAAACTGGGCGTGGTGGTGCACTCCTTTAATCCCAGCACTCGGGAGGCAGAGGTAGGAGAATCACCATGAGTTCGAGGCCACCCTGACACTGCATAGTGAATTCCAGGTCAGCCTGGGCTAGAGTGAGACCCTACCTCGAAAAATCAAAAAAAAATCGTTTTTGTGTGGACTATTTAAATTGCACAAAAACTGTGCCTGTGTATCATGAAATTGCAGGAAAATGGAGGCCTGCATCATGCTTTAAAATTGTGCCTGGATGAAGAAACAAACACAAGAAAATAGCCATTCTAGCTGAGCCCCAACAGACTTGTTTAAATTTATGAGAAAAATATATTGCTATTCATACTATACTTCAGATTCTTATTCCTTAGCTGCTTTTGTTTTTAAGAGTTTGTGTTGATGATTCAACAGGATAGATAAGTCACTTTTAACAAGTCATAAAACCAAATGTTTTAAATTTAGTGTTCAAGATATTTCCAGACACAGAGTAGTCTGTGAACAGGTATTTGTTGATTTATTGAGCAAGGGTCAGGTGTCTACAGGCTATTTAATGTGGCCATTTGAAAAGCACATTGAGATAAATCTTGTCCTTGGCACATTATCTGGGACTACGACAGTCATTTTATTCAGTCACACTTACCAAGTCGAAAATTGGTCTTGCCTGTAAGTATTCAATCATAAATTTTCCCAGTTAACAAATGACATATTATCTATATAGCTCTTCCTTTTCCAGATGAATAACCTAGGGCCCAAGAAGGCAGATAGGTTGACATAAGTAATTCTGATCAAAACCATGTGGCTAAATCTTTATCTTGGTTTTCAATTTTAGTTTTCACTATAGCCTCTTTATTTTCCTTGGTGTAAAACACAAATTTTATGTTTTTGAACTTACATGATATCACCTCACCAATTCCGTGTGAATGAAATTTAAAAATAGCTCCATTTAACTGATTCATTGAGGAAATTAAATGATCTATTCATGAGCATGTGTTTTGTGGGGAAAGAGACTTTCTTCTCTGCCCTCAAGATGCTGTCCCAGTGTGTAGTCAGTTTCAGGTGGCTGAGACAAACACGCAACCAAACACAGTTTATGCTCAGATGTTTTGTCCCCGCAATGAGAAGGAAATCACACAATAATCCAAAGTGTTCTGAGTAAGCTAATACACGTCTTCAAGGAATATTTGTTTTTTCTTTCCTTCCAAAGGAGATGCCGAGAGATACTGGTCTTCATGAGACAAACAATGTCAGGAAGTAACTAAACAACTGAAGAAGAGGAAAAGGCACTTCATGTAGACATCTAACCTATAGGACCCAAGCCACTATGAGGCAAAGTCAAATCCTTCATAAAATGTAATGACTTGTTTTCTATGAGAGGTGGTATTTAGGATAATCTAACAGCCAGATACAGGTTCAAAACCAGAGGGTGGGCCTGGTGGTGCATGCCTCTAGTCCCAGCACTTGGGAGGAAAAGATTGGAGGATTGCTGTGAGTTTAAGGCCACACTGAGGCTACATAGTGAAATCCAGGTCAGCCTGGGCTAGAATGAGACCCTACCTCCAACCCTCCACCCCCCAAAAAAAACCCCAGAAGGTTTTGCTTTTTCTCATTAAAATATTATCCTTTGAACTTAGACTAAGAAAGAGAACTTATTCAGTAAATTATTCTTCAGCTACTTCTGGGGAAATAAAGGCATGAGCAGATGAGTTATTTTGTATAAATTTTTACATACGAGTGAGACCAACATAAGCCCTGCTCTGCTAGCTCCCTTCCCGGGCCTCTATGTTACTAAGTATGAGGTGTTCATCAATAAAGCATGGAGGAGACAGAGAGCACGTGTTGGGGAGAATTTCACATGGGACATGGGTAGGATGGACAAAGTGACATTTCTGCCAAAATGCATGATGCTGTTTACAGGAACAAGATATGATGAAGCCTGGTGTGGTGGCCCACACTGTTAATCCTGGCACTGGGAAAGCAGAAGTAGGAAGATTGTGGAGAGTTTGAGGCCAGTCTGGGACTAGAGAGTGACTTCCAGGTCAGCCTGGGCCACAGTGAGACCCCCTACCTAAAAAAAAAAAAAAAAGATGATTTAATAGAAACCTAGAAATTAAAGATACAATGTTCTGGAAATACAGAGGAGTGTTTAAGGAGATAAAGTAGATTATGTAGATAAAGGGGAGAACACTGAGGCTGAAATGGTCCATGAGGAGTCAGGGGAGGTGATGGAGGAGAGGAAAAGATAGAAGGAAGGTAACCACAATTAAAGATGTTATAAATAAGCCATATGGAAACCAACTTCTTTGCTAGTTAAATAATACACATGTTAAAAATAGAGATCTTGGGCAGAAGAACCCTGTGAGGATGGATTATGCTGTCAGAAGCCACAATCTGTTAAAAAAAATTAGTGTCAGGGTTGGGAGACCTTCTAGTATCTTGTTGGCTAGAGATGCCTCTGATGTGATGCCCCTAAAATATTATAAACTCCTGCCAAGTCTCTTGGTTGCCCACCAGAACTAGATGGTTAAGAACCAATTACTGAAGACATCACATATTGGGCTGCAGGCCAGTGAGAAATCAAGCCGGAGGCCTCCTCCCTGTTGACTAACTATCAGGTTGCTGGAAAGAGCTTTTTACCCTGTTAGGGGAGAAAAGTCATCAACAGTCAAAAAAGAGAAGTGGACCTTGCAAGTTCTATGGTTGGCCAGCCAGGCCAAATGTGGCCTGCCTGTAAGGGGGAAGCCAACTATTTTATGATTGACGCTGAGGCCCGCTTCACAGGAGGAAATTTATGCTGATACTGAAGCCTGGGGCTGGGCGGTCATAAGCCCTAGGGGATGAAGCTTCTACTACTGCTTCACTAAATCAATATATTCTTCTTTCCAAATTGTCCTCTAAATGCTAATGTTTCTCTCACTTTTGGTTAGAGAAGCTTCTCTTCTCCTATGAGAGTGAGCCCCTTGCCAGTACTTGGCACACCTTCCTGCTGCTGTTTCCAGTGCTGTGGCGGAGGTGATGTCCACCCCTCTGCTCATGCCTTCATTTTTCCCTGCCAGGATGGAGTCTCCCCTTGAGTCCATAAGCCTAATAAACCCATTCCTGCACAAGCCGCTTTTGTTTGGGTTCTTTCTGCACAGCAACTAGAAAGCTGACCACAACAGATGTCTATATCATACCCTCTAAGGCTCAGGGACAATTGTGGAAGAATTGGCAGAAAGATTGTAAGAGCTAAAATAAGGGGAGGAGTGCTTTACAATACTGTCTTCCAGACCCAAAGTGGTCTTGATAATCATAACCTCACAGTGGCTGATGCTCCCTGTGCAAGACGTATATATTAGGAGGGGAAAATGATGACGTCAAAGCAGAAGAGAAACTAGTTGGAAAGAAGGAGGGACTTTATGAAGTAGAGATTGTAAAGGGGGGAGGCATTATGATCATGATATTCTGTATAAATAGAGCATGTTAAGAAACATTTTATAAGGGGTGCTGGAGATGGCTCAGCAGTTAAAGTGCTTGCCTCCAGAGCCTAAGGATTCAGGTTCAATTCCCCAGGACCCACATGAGCCAGATGCACAAAGTGGCACATGCATAGGAGTTCATTTGCAGTAGCTGGAGGCCTTGGTGCAGCCATACTCTCTCTCTCTCTCTCTTTCTCTCACTCTCTATCTCTCTCTATCTTTCTATTTCTCTCTCTCCTTATAAATAAATAAAACAAATACTTTTAAAAGTTTACAAAAGGCCTGGTGTCCATAGAATACCATCGTTCAGCATCGAGAGACCCTTCGAGGTTTGGAATGGTAACCAGCCCCCAGATGGCAGTTAGTGCAGTGCTGGAAGACACTACACAAACTGCCAGGGGAAGCTGAATGACAGCTGGAGTAAACAGACCACTGGCATGAAACACAGTCTGCGGCCATGCGTAGGCTGACAACACCTCGTACTGGGAGAGAAAAGCAAACCAAGAAAGGAGCACTTGTGCAATGGAGGAGCCTGGGCCTGGGGGAGACAATCAACAGCTTTTAAATTCGTCCAAATATTCCACTCAGTGAGGGGGAACCCTTGATTGGAACTGGGGATTCAGGGCGATATGCACTGGATCCCATACTCTTGGGCTCCTAAGAAAAGATGCACTATGTGAGCGACTGCCGGGAGGCTACTAAAAATAGAAGCTAGGAAATCCAGATTAGTGTATATTTGTTAACCAATACTGATCTCATTCTCCGATGGAGATTGTTTTTGTATTTTTCAGGATACAGCCAGAGAGCTGTGGCCCATATAACCCTACCAACCGACCGCAGGCAGAAAGCTGAGATCCTGGCAAGAGATGAGCCACCACAGTCATATGGTGGAGGATCCATATGGAACCCCACAGAGAATGATTGCATGAACAAGGGACCCACAGCCATAGCCATTCAATCAACAAAAGATAAGCCAGTGAGACAGAAACCAACGAATCTCGACACAAAAACCCCTAAGCTCACAACACCATAGCAGCCTCAATACTCACCCACCACGACTCAGGGAACTGAGTGGAAGAGGGGGCGGAAAGATTGTGAGAGCCGTGGTGGGGGAGAATATCAGAGACTTGGCAACCCTCAGTAACAACACACTTGGATCATGAGAACCCGGCTGAAGACTGGGCTATCCATGGTCCCCTACCACAAAGACTGATCCAGATGGCCCACGGAGGAGGATATCCAGCTGACTGGGGATGGGGAAGGGGGACAATGGGGAATTGGGGATAACAACTCATTGTTGGCCCACTAAACAATAACTCATTATGGACAATAAAGAAAAAAAAAAAAGGCCTGGTGTGTTGGCACACACCGTTAGTCCCAGCACTTGGGAGGTATAGGTAGAAGGGTCACCATGATTGTGAGACCAGCCTGGACTAGAGTGAGACCCTGTAATCATTTGAAATCACAGCACTTTAGAGGTAGAGGACCAGGAATTCAAGGTTATCTCAGTTACATAGCTAAAGGTCAGTCTGGCCTACAAAAGACAGTTTCAAAAACAATAAACGCACAAAATGTTCCTTTTTAAACATGAAGAAATCTCCTCTAGCATTTAATCATCCTTTCAAACCTCTTATGACACTTAACTTTTCTACATGTTGATTATATTCTTTCATTTGAAGTCCTTCCTTTATTTGAAGTCGGGCTTCTAGAATTCACTGATGCTGTTTGAATTTTGACTGAATTCTAGTCCTGGTTAACAGGTAAACTTTTCTAAGATCTCTATGAGAGGCTTGATAGCAATTTTGAAACCCTCTTTTTTTCTTTCCTGAATTATGTATCAGATCAGTTCTATTAGTTTGTATTCCTCTATTTTTGAGGCAAAATATCTTCATCTGAGTAGTAATTTGTGGTTGTTCAAATTTTAGAAGAAAAACTGAATTGAGAGCTTGAGAAATGGCTCAGCAGTTAAAGTAACTTGCAAAGCCTGACAGCCTGGGTTCAATTCCCAGTACTTGCATCCAGAGGGTGAAGCTAATTTGATGAATAATTGCACAATTAAATGACCACGAGAGTAGAATGCATCCTCTGGGAATTTTTGTTTGTTTGTTTTTGTTTTCAGGCAGGCAGACATTTTTCCACCTTTTGTTTTACAGAGGAAGGGTGAATCTGAGGGGAGCCTTGTTATTGATAAATTATTACGTACAGGACATATGTAGGGAAGAATGAAAGACAATATTACAAGCATCTTACATCTTTATAATTAACTTTTAAAACGTTTAGATACATCTGACATAATGAAGAGGTATGACTGTTGAATGTTCCTATATTTGTTTCCAAGTCTTGAATTAGTGACATGAACCATTTCTATCTGGGTCTGGGTACTGTCTCTGACAGGGATGCCAAAGGATTATTGTGGGAGTGTTGGTTACTGTTCTTGAAATTCATCTTACAAAATTAAAGAGAAAATACTCTGTTTTCCCTAATATGATTTTATGATTTAAATAGCATATATATATATATAAATATATATATGTTTTCTTTTTAGCTTTTTAACCCTGAGACAAATGTTTTATAACTTAATCAGTCCTTGTAACCTAGTTCTTTTTAAAGTCCTACACAAGAGCTCTGCAAGCAGAAGTTCTTATTTGCTCCTTCAATAGCTTCTTCCTGACTGGATCCCTCAATCTATTAGAGGCCTGAATTTTTAAATCTGTTTTCATGTATCAGAAAACCTTCTTGTTAGTCTCTCTCATATTTTTACTTAGTCTTCCATTGATGTGCTTATGCTATGTGTGTGTATGTGAGAGAGAGAGGGAGAAAGAGAGAGAGAAGTGCCATAGTTATATAGACTTCAAACTAAAAAGATACCATATTTTTCTTAAAAAAAAGAATAATTTTTTGTTTCTTTTTGTTTGTTTTTGTCTTTGTTTTATTGTCCTCCCATAACTTTTGAGAAATTCCAGGTGTTTGTCACCACTGTCAAGTGTTGGTTGCAGATGTGAGGCAACATACCCTTGGCCCCTCTTGGTGTAACAAATAATGGCTTTGGTAGCTGGATCTCCTTCCTTCTCCATACTTTAATTATAAGACACACTAACATGGATTTTCCATGGGATGTATTTAGTCCCATTAATATGTTTCTATAGCCATTAGAGTACTTTGTTTTATTTATTTATTTATTTATTTATTTATTTATTTATTTATTTATTTAATGTTTTTGAGATAATGTCTCCCTTTGTAGCCCAGGCTGACCAAAAACTCAAGACAGTCCTCGTGCCTCAGGACAGGACTGGCTGGCTGGAGTTTGAGGCAGGACAGGTGTGAGCCATCAGGTCTGACAGGAGAGCACTTCTTTCTGAGCTCTAGCAGTTTGCAATTTCAAGGCACATCCTTGTTAATGATGGCCATCTGCCAGCCATAATATTGGCTAAGACTATTCCTGACACAAGTCCCAAGACATGTCTTTGTGATTCTTGTTCTAGATATGTGCATGGCTGTTTTTAATTTTGAAGTTTAAAATTGTACCAGTTGTTCAAAAGAAAAGCATCGTTCCATTCTCCATCTTAAGTTTATAAGTTACCATGAAACAAAAATGTTGCTGATTTCTCAAAACACATTTTCATCACTTTCTCCTGTCATTCCTTCTCTCTTGTTCACTACAAAATCTTAATGTTAACTAACTTGTAAAATAATTTATTTTCCTGGTAAGGAGTTACTTTGGAGTTAAGGTGTTAGATATTCACAATCACACAAAACTTCCAATGAGTTGGTGGCCTCAGGGTTCTTGTCTCATGAATTTGAAGAATAAAATTCATAAACCACAGAGGGTGAGGCTTAAGAAGATTCTGTTTATTTATTTATTTTTTTAGAGAGACTTCATTAAATCAAGAGAAGAAAATAGGAGGAAGATCACTGTGAGCTGAAGACAAGCCTGGGCTAAAGAGGGATTTAAAAGTCAGCCTGAACTACAGTAAGACCCTGCTTCTAAACAACAACCAAGAATTAATAGAAACTAAGAGAAGAGGAAAGCATGTAAAGAGCTCCTGCCCATGAGAAGATAGAAGTGGGTGAAGCCCCAGAAAGATTGGATTGTTGAGCTTTAGAGAAGGAAAGACGGCAGACATCCTATATAATGAAGAGGTCTCCATTAATCGGATACTGTTAAGAAGTGAAGCAGAAAGCTCCCCTATTTAGGAGGAGGTCTAGAGCAGGTAATCCATACAGTGAGTCAGATTGGAGTTTCTTATAGAAATAAGGCCTTTCTTAATGGTTAGCCCAATTCCCTTGCCAGGAGTGTAGTACAGTGTAATCTTAGTCACATCCTTATGTCTGGTTCCTAGGAAACATGAGCTCCTTTAGGGAAAAAGAGATTAAGAAAAATTGGATCCCTCCACCTTTATAGGCTCAAAGACATTTCCTGCTTTTAGCCAAGAGAACAAAATTGTTCCTTTTGGGGGCCCTGTTACCCTCAACTTCTTAGTTTCTAGCTCACATGCCTCCTCAAGTAGGGAAAAGAAGGGAGGCCTGTTCTCTCCTGTGGAGGATTGTTCTGTTAATATCAATATCACTCATAAATCAGTTAATGTGATGCAGCAATGCAAAGAAGCCAAGGCTCAAGGAAAGCAGATGCTTACTGTGGCTGTGGCTTTGCCCCACAGCTTCTTGTGAACCAATGGTAACAGTATAACCAATGTGACTAACCTATTTTTTTCAACATCTTTATTTATTATTGAGGAGAGAGAAAGTGAGTGTGTGTATGCAGGTGTGCCGGGGCCTCTTGCCATTTCAAACAAACTTCAGATGTATTTATGCACTGGCTTTACATGGGCACTAGGGCATTGAACATGGGCTAGCAAGCGTTGTAAGCAAGTGTATTAAACTGCTGCGCCATCTTCCTAGCTTTCCATGGTTACTCTTTTTTTTCCCTATTGAGTATTAATGTTCTTCCCATTTCTCTTTTTTTGCATCTGAAAAGTCTAGATTTTATTGGGTTCCTCTTCCAATTTATGACTCTAATTTAACTATAGATGCTCCCCAAGGTTGGCCAAGAAATCTATGACCATTTTGTGAGGGAACAAGAAATCTTGCTTTGCTTATAGTAAATACTCTGCCACCTCTGCTCATTAAAAGGTATAAACTTTTCTGATATACTAACTCCATAGAAGATTCCAGGAGTTGTCTTAAAACCAACTCAATTCTCACTATCTGTTAAAGATATTTTAGATCACAAAGGATGAGGACTAAGTCCCCTGGGACTGCTGCTCCCTCCTTCAGATGCCAAACACAGGTAGCTGTGTACCTACAGCTTCTGTTGAACCGGGCTACAAATACTGGAGGTTCCCTTGACCTTTTTCTTGGCTCTACTTGGTTTCACAGACCAAAGGAAAGGAAGAAGAAATACCCTCGAAAGAAAACCAAAACACAAAATTCTGAACAATTGAGTTCTTTATTAATCCCTGGAACCATTCATCACTAAGGATTCCACCTTCACTGTTTTCCACTTCTACCTATCTTGCTCATATTTGAAATAGCCAATGGCTTTGTGTATTCACACATGCACAACGTCTTCCATAGCTTATCTGCCTATGGATATATCTTACTGCTGAAATTCTGTCTTTTGATTGCCACCTTTTTCCTATTTACAGCCAACTAACTATCTGAATTCTTCTTTCTACTACAGTCAAACTAGATTTCCACGAAGTTTAAGAATCCAAAATTATTTTTCTGCACACTTTGCAGCAACAAAGCAAAATAACCACACCAACTAATGTCTTCTCACCTCCATTTCTTTCATAAATATTTTTATGCACTTAAAGTATAAATTATTGTTTTGGACACAGAGGCACCAACAGATAATGTAGGTCTAGTTCTAGAACACTTAGAACTATCAGAGGTATAAGCCATTATAATAGTGGAAGTTCTGTGATGAGTATTAGGTCATCAAAGTACTGGGTAAAACACCTGTCTCAAAGATTCTTGGGTGAAAAAATGAGGATGAGAATGAATCAGCAAAGAAGCAGTTGGGGTGTTGTGGGGAAGATTAATTAGGAAAAGCAAATAAACATGTGAATAACTTAAAGGATGGAACTTCATCATGTCTTCCTAGATTGAGTATTATAGAGTTCTCAGGAGAAAGAGCAAGATACACACACATAATATGTATATATATACACATATATACATATATATATATATATATATATATATATATATATATATATATATATAATGTATCTATCATGCACACATATATGTACATGTACACACAAAAATACACACACACATGAATGCATATGTGTATGAATATATATGAATAATTAAGCTTTTTCTTACAGTTCTGCTGAGTCAACCTAGGATCTCCTGCATTCTAGAAAACCACTTTTCCACATACCTGAATGCCTCACCCTGAATTTTAAAAGTTTAGAAATTAATATGAATGGTCAGTTATTGCCTCACTAATCTCAGCCTAAAGAAGCCCATTCCTGAAAAGGTTGCCTATTTCCTGACAGAATGTGTCTGGTGCTGTGCGTGATGATCCGTACTGGTGAATCTGAGAACAAATGAGTTGGGGCAGGGTTTATAGAACATCTGTATTTTTGTCTCCCTCCCCCTTTTAAGTAGTCACAAGTGTTTTCACTCTCTGGAAGCATCTTGGATGTTAGAAGCATGGTTTTACTAGGTAATAATGGAACAGAGTAAGCCTGTAAGGTAACAAAGGGCTTTATTTCACTTTCTGTCAGCCACTCTGTTCTAAACCATCACGTCCTCCCACATAACCATTTACATTCTCAACTCTTTCCAAGTCAGGCTAATTCTCTTAGTCATTGTGGGACACTGGGTTTCAACATCTGGAGGTTGTAAACTACTGGAATGATAGCCAGGAATCCCTCTGAGCTCCTCTGGGTTGTTATCTTTTCTGCTCTGTCTCCATTAGACTGGAACAGGGGTAAAGGATTATTACAAAACAGTTAGTTTGTAAAAAAATATTATTTATTTATTTTTGCAAGGAGAGAGGGGGAGGGATGGAGAAAAGGAGAGAGAGAGAAAGAGAGAGAGAGAGAGAAGAAAATTGAGAATGGGCAAGCAAGGGCTTCTTGCCACTGTAAACAAATTTCAGACACATGTACTACCTGGGTACTAGGGCACCTGGGAATTGAACTCAGGCTGTCAGGCTTTGCAAGCAAGCTCCTTAAATATTGAGCCATCTCTCCAGTGCAACTTTAAAAAAAAAATAAAATTAACCTTGGATGGAGTCACTGGATTGGAAATGCAGTGTTTTAACTCACAAACATGCCTTGTTGAGTTCCTTCATTGAAAGATTGATTATTGTATGTGAGTTGATTTTCCATAGTGTGTTGGTTTAATCAGGTGCCCCCCGCCCATAAACTTACACGTTCTGAAAGCATTCTCTGAAGCTGGTGGCCACCTGGAAGGTAGATTCTTGCTAGAGGAGGTGAGATGCTGGGGGTGGACCTTCAGGTTCATTAGCCCCTAGCTTGCCAGTGTTCGTTGGCTCACTCTCCTGCTGCTGGTTTCCATGTGCTTTAACAGAGGTGATGCCTAGCCTTTCCCATGCCACACTTGCCCCTTCCATAATGGAGCATCCCCTTTGGGACTGTATGCCAAAATTAAAAATCCAATTCCTCACTGTAGCTATTTTTTGGTTGGATGCTTTATCCTGGTAATGAGAAGATAACTACAACACATCCAGTAATTTTACTGGAGACTCCCCCCCCCCACACACACACAAAACAACACAATGCAAGGCCCTTAGACAACATGTACTCGTTGGATTTCAGTGCAACCACTGTTTTCTTACATAAATAACTGACTTTTAGAATTCTATGGTCCAACTGATTCTTCAGAGCCAACAAAGAATAGAGCTAGAACAAACCATCTCCTAAAGCTTGCATTTTGTGATTTATTTAGCATGAGGATAATTTGGAGTGATCACAGCAAGGCTTTTTGTTTTTGTTTTTGTTTTTCTTACTCTGTATCAGAAGTGAAAAAGTTAAGAGTTTTCAGGAGAATAACAGAAAAATTTACATTTTAAAAGAATCTTCTTATGGAGTGAGTGATTCTTGTTTTATTTAATTCTTAGGTTCATTATTCTCAAATTTGTAGTTCCTTGAGAATTACATATTTCTTACTCAGAACAAGGCTACACCAAATGTCATGGTTTTAGGAATGTGTTTTTTAAACATTTTTTAAAAATTCATACATATGGGCAACATACCGTGCTCATAATCCCTCCTGAAACCTTCCTTTTTACCTTCCTCCACTGAATCCCTTCTTCTTTTCAACTAGTCTCTTTGTTATCTGGATACCATCATTTTTCCCTCCTATTATGCAGGTCTTGGATAAGTAGTCTAAGCCACTGTGAGGTCATGAAGACCATGGCCACTTTTTGTCTAGAAGACTATATTGAAAAATATTCTTTTCCTCCCTTTGGCTCTTATATTCTTTCTTCCACATGTTCTGAAGTGGTTCCTGAGCCTTGGAGTATAATAGAGATGTCTCAGTGCTGAAAACCACTTCTCAGCATTTTGGTGAGTTCTGATTTTCCCAGGGGTCACTGTCATCTGAAAAGAGAAGTTTTTCTAACCGAAAGTGAGAGTACCATGAAGCTATGAGCATAATCATCAATATTTGGAGGGCAGTTTGGTGGGGATAATATATACTTTTAATAAAACAACAGTAGTAGTTTTCCCCCTATAGCTTATGACCGCCCCAGCCATAGGTTTTCAGTAACAGGCAGGAATTCTCTCTTGAGGAGCTGGTCTCAAGTACAATCACAGAACAATTGTTGTCCCCCATAGCAAACATGCAATCATTACACCATTATTTGGCCTGGCTGTCCAGTTGAAAAGCTCTACTGCTTAGCACCATTGATGACCCCCACACCCCAACTGGCTGCATAGGTGTTTCCAGAATCCTGAAAAATAGTCAATAGTGAGGAGGTTTTCAGCTCAGCTCCAACTTAATTTATCAGTGACCTGCAGTCCAAGTGAGTAGTGTTTTCAGCAATATCATATTAACATCTATTACTGGTGGGCAACCAAGAGCCTGTGGTGTTCTGGAGGCATCAGGGGCCTCCCTGGCCAATATCACACACCTTACACCAAAATGTTCATGGCAAGTGATTATTATGTGCACATGTTTAGCAATTACTGACTTACATAATCAGCTAACAATCAAGTTTAATCTCATACTGCAGTTTATAAATTGTTAAAATGTCCCAAATATACACAAAAATCTTAAGAAAAGAAATACGTATCTGGAAAAGAAACACATACACTTAATCTTGCTAGATCCATTTGGCTACTGACATGCATACCTAAATCCATCCAATTATTGTAACAAGAAAAGCAATTAGAAAATGTGGCTGATGAGTGTAGGTATAATAATAAACTATATTTGGTCATAGGATCTGTTGTAATGTGAATTATAGAAAACTTACCAGCAGGTGGTAGCACTGTTTAACGAATATTCCTCCAGATCATAAAGAAAGCAATTCAGAATGAATTATTGCCTACAAGATAAGAAACATTCAACTGTGTCAGAATATTGGATTGGAATTTGAATGGTTTGACTCCTCATCCCAGCTGTATTATATATATTTACCATCACTTTGGAAAATGTTTTTAATCACAGAGTGCTTAGATACCATTGTACTTGAGATTTAGATAATGACTCCTCTGGCATGTGATGTTTTAAGTAGAAAGAACACATTGTTGTGAAATCATCTGAGAAGGGAAGCTATGTAAAGTAAAAGAAGGCTTTCTGCTCCCTCCACCCACACACACTATGTCTTTATTTTTTTGGTATCCAGACATATATATATATATATATATATATATATATATATATATATATATATATATATATGCTTCTTTAAGCAACAATATTGATTTTCGTGTCGAATTTTAAAAGGTGTATGCATAAATGTCAATTCATCCCCCACTATTCATATATTCAAAAAGTCCATATATTTCAATTCTATTTTTTTAATATATATTTATTGTCCATAATGAGTTACATTATTTAGAGGGCAAACCATGCGTGGTTATCCCGAATTCCCCAATTCCCCCCCTCCCCATCCCTGATCAGTTGTATATCCTCCTCTGTGGGCTGTCTGTATTAGTCCTTGTGGCAAGGTATCCTGTATATCTTAGTACTCATCCCAGTCTTCCTGGCCCAAGTGTGTTGTTACTGATGGGTGTCATGCCTCCGGTCAGTCTCCCCCACCACAGCTCTCACAATCTTTCCGCCCCCTCTTC
>PVHP010000868.1:0-123840 GCA_004024765.1 Zapus hudsonius
ATTTGCAGGTTCAGAGGAGTGAGGAGGTTCTGGTTGACGGTGACCTCTTGGATGCCTCCAGGGGGGCACACAGGGAAGCCAGCGCCCCCATAGCCACCACCTAAGCCAGCTCCAGCACCGAGCCCAAAGCCAGCACCAACTCCACCGCCAAAACCAAATCCACTGCCGGCTCCTCCTCCAAAGCCAAAGCCACCTCCAGCACCGGTACCGGCACCGAGTCGGTTCCTGAAGCTACCACCACCGGCACTGAAGGACATCCTCTTGGATCCCCCAAAATTGTAGAGACTCCGGCTGCCAAAACCACCTGAGCCATAAGCACCCCCAAGGCTGACCCTGCCACCACCACCACCGCCCCCAGAGCGGGACACAGAGCTGAAACTGGTGCGAGAGACAGATGGGGTGATGGCAGAGGCGGCACTGAAGGAGCGGCTGCCCCCACTTCGGAAGGACACACTTGACTGGCGAGACATGATGGCTCGATCCTGGAGCGAGAGCACTGGGCACTTGGGTGGAAGGTGCTGGAGAGAACAGGACTCAGCAGCACGCGGTGGGTGGCTCTGTTACCCGGGAGCCTCAAGGCCCCTTTTTATCCCCTCACAACTGGGCTGGGCCAGAGAGCTGTGAGCTGTGAATGATTAGTGGGCTGGGCATGCCTGGGGGGCAGCTCTGAGCTCACTGTCACACCTGCACAGTGGTGTGGGGTGCAGATGCTCCTCCTGGCAGGCTCTGCTCAGTTAGAAATAACCTTGCCTTGCAGCACTGACATCCTGGCTAGATGTGGGGTGCTGCAGGGACCTGAGCTCTTGGCAAAGCAATCCAGAAGGTTTCTTCCTTAAGGGGCTTGGGATGGGGGCTAGTTATCCCAGACTTCCCCGGGATTCTCCTGCCGGCTTCGGACAGGGATGGTAACCGAATGTGAGAGCCCTCACTCAGATGTTCCCACCTTGTCTACTTTTTTGGCCAGAGTTCTCCCTCCACAGCTCCTCCTCACTCAGCTTCTGCATGCCTTTGACCTTTCTTTGCTCTTTGGTCTGCACAGGCTCATGTGGGGGTTAGCAAATGAGCAATCCCACACCATTCCTTATAAAAATCTTGACACTGGACCCGCAGTCACGTCTCTTCGGGGGGAGCGGCTCTCCCAGCCCCGGAGGGGTGTTCCAGCAAGCTCTCAGTTATTCCAGTGGGGAAGAAATGAGTCATCTGTATGTGTTGATACAGGCTGCCGCAAACACATACCTGCAGGAGCTTCTAATCTCATCAGGAACATGTTGAGAATCGGTCGGCCTGTTATAACGGAGAACCACCTTGTTCCAAAGCAGCGGGAATGGCTGTGCTTCCTCTAAACTCCAGCCCAAAGGCTCCTTTAGGGCCAAGGGAATGGAAAACAGCATTTTTAGTTGGTCGATTGACTGCCAGAGACTAGACAGAGCAGGTTTTGGGGGGACCTGTCAGCTGGCACAACAGTCTGCCAGTTCCTCTAAGGGAGCACCCAGAAAATTCTCCTGTGACCCTGGCTGGCTCACCTGTGGCACCTCATGAAAGCAAGGGGCTTCAAGTGTCTGCCCTAAGCCACACCCTCCCTTTCTGGCTGCAGATCTGAGTGGGTCACCTTTCTGCCTCACTCCAGAGAGAAGCGGGACTCTTCGCTCTGGCTTGCCGGGAGTAAAAGGTGGGGTGCTGTGGGAACAGATGAGGGGACATGTTCTCAAGAGCATGGGAACAGGCACACGGGCCAGGCACAGGAATCTCTCCTGTGGTTGCCAGAAGGAAGCCAAGGCTGTGGGAAATGACTCCCAGCTGCTAAGGCTCCGTCCATAGAGATGGTGATTGCTCAGCAGAGGCCGGGCTCAGAAGGCTGCCCATCGATAATCCCATAATACTCCAGGGTCAGAGCTGGCCTGGCAGGTCTGGGCAATAAGCCTGAGTGCTTCTCTGCCTGGAGGGTTTCTGAGACCCTCAGAAATGAATTTTTCAGTGGTGTCGTCTTTTGTGGCCTTTTCAAAACCAGATTTGAGTGTACCGAGACACACTGGGGACCCCCAGCCTGACACAATACCTCCAAGCTTCAAGAAACTGTCTGGGGGCCGTATCAGGAGTCTCCCTCCACTCTGGAAAAATCACTGCCAGGGTATGGACACACACACACACACACACACACACACACACACACACACACACACACACACACAGGGTACTATCCCTACTGTTCTGAAGGAAACTCTGGAGACACTGGGATATTCTTTTTCTCCACTCATCCTCCTCCTCCCTCCTCCAGCTGTGCTGTGAATGAGGACTTGGCAGGAGGAATGTATTCTGTCCAGTCTTGAGAATCGCTTCAGTGTGCCAACTGCTTCAGATCCAGGGGCCAGGGAGCAGAGACCTTGTGGGTGGCAAGTAACTGTGCAGGGTGTGTTGGGTGCTTCCCTGGGGAGATCCAGCAGTGTTCTGTCCCAGCTCCTTGGGAGCCTTCCTCAACAGAGAGGGTGGCCCCTCTTGCCACACCAGATTATGCAAGTGTTAAGTAATGGAGAAACCCTGTGAAGAGCCAGGAAATAGCCTCTCTCCTGAGGGAGAGTTCCACTCAGCCTAGAACTCCTAAGGACAGAAAGAGAGTCCCAAGCTCTTCTGAGGGGCGCTCCCAGAGGAATCATTAAGACTTGGTCAGATGTACCACTTAGCTTCTCTGGGCACTGTTTTCCTCATCAGCAGAATGAGTGCGGGGCTGAGGGGTTCTATTGGCTGTTCTGCTGGCCTCTCTATCAGAGGAGCAATAAGGCAGTTCCTTTGAACTTCACCATGAAGGACTGTGGAGAACATAGACTATGGGGTCTTGTCTCATTGTTTTGTGACCAGGCAGCACCTCTACGACAACAGGTGGGGAGTAGCATCCGTTTATGGCTGAGGAGCAGAGACTTATAACACCTTCCCAGACCCCTCCTCAAATAGCCCCTGTATGTCTTTGAGCAAAGATAATAAAAACCTAGCTTTGCACATGTCTTCTAGACCCGCCCCAAGGATACAAACACCATGATCAAGGAGTCTTTCTTCACCCTCACAGGGGGTGGGGGGCTCTGCAAACCTTTCCTGAACTGAATTGACAGACAAAGGATGACTTCCCTATACTTCTGCCCCAGATCTTCATGTAAGTCCTTCCCAGGCCTGTGCTAATTCCCAGAGTCCCATCTTTGGATCCACATCTACAGGGTTAGTCTTTTGTGCCTCTGAAGATAGAGATCATGCCTCTTCATCCTCTGGACTTTTCTTCTCTCCTCTCTCTTCCATTCCAGCCCAGCCTCCTGATATTCCACATGTCCCGAGCAGCCCCCAAGGCTTCCCTCCACAGAAAGAGACAGCAATAGTGTCTTCATCTTTGCAGTCCTTATATCTCTGGAGTGTTCCACACAGAAAGTAGGGAGCAATAGCTGAGGCATGAATCACACTATTCATTGGGCTGTGGTTGGCAGCCCCATCCAGGAGCCTGGAGCCAGATTCACAGCATGGGGAAGGGCACACGGAGCAGGGAGCCAGCCCCAGACAACTCTTCATAAAGCCTAGCCGCAGGGAGGAATTGGGAGAAGAATTTTCCTGCCTCTGCCTAAAGCTGTGGCTGTCCTGCCCCTATAATACTGGGCTCAGCTTCAGGCTCAAGTGAATTCTTAGAATTGCAGAGGCAGGCGTGGGGGCCTGTGGACCTAGGAAAGTGGGTGCACCCCATCCAGACAGCCATATTGCCAGGCTGCCAGGTGACTCTGAAAACCCCGTCAGTCTCTCAAGGATTCTAACACCCCAAGTCTGAGAAGATGCCTGAGTAGAAATATAGATGTCCCAAAGTAAAGAAGCCACACAGCTTTGGAGGCAGCCCAACTGTCACGATGGGGTGGTGACAAGTGGGCTTTGAGCCCTTGGAGTTAAGTTTTCTTGTGTACAATTACTTCATAAAAATTGGGGGCTTCACTCTGAGCCATATCTTGAAATATTCTGAACTTCTGGACACGCCGCTAGCCTCTTACTGCCCAGTTCTCCCAGTCCATAGACGAGGGAGAAAAGGAGCCTGGATTCAATGGAGGGGGTGCACAGGCTGGGGTTTTAATGCTAAGCTGGCTGGGGCAAGCAGGAAGGGTGGGGTAACATGCAGGGGGTTGTGGGGAGCAGCCTTGGCCCTGTCCCTCAGATGAAGCAGGCGATTGGTACTTGTGGGATAAAGGCAGCAGAACCGAGCCCTCAGCTTCTTTCCAACAGGCCCCTGCAGGCCTGGGGAATGTTCTTCCCTCGCTTCAAGGCTGTTTTGCCAGTGGCCTGCATACCAACTCTTTGAAAATCCCCTTGTTTGATTGAAACTAAGGGCTAGAAATCAACAAATACTTTTATTAGTCAGTGTTACTAAAAAGAGGATGTACCTGCCCAGCAAAAGCTTTTGGGGATTTGATTTCTCCTGAGAGGGTTCTCATGGAGGAATTGTTGGATACTGGCACTGCCCAGCACACATCTGCAAATCTAGAAACACTAAGGTCAGCCCTTGGAGTCTGGGAACTTAGACCCTGCCTCTGCAGTGGGGAGACAGAGCCTTTCCAGTCTGTGTCCCTGTTGGGTCAGGGGCATGGAAGGAAGGAAGCCTTTCCCATTCTTCACCTGCCCATGTTCCTTTTCTCTTTGCTCATTTCTATTTGTATTTATTTATTTACTTACTTATTTGTTGCAAGCAGAGAAAGATAGAGAGAAGAGAGACAGAGAGAATGGGTGCTCCAGGGCCCCCAGTCTCAGCAAAAGAACTCCAGATATATGCACCACTTTGTGCATCTGGCTTTATGTGGGCACTGGAGAATCAAACTCTGGGTGTTAGGGTTTTCAGTAAAGTATCTTAACCACTAAGCCAGCCCTGCTTATTTTTACTCCACCCCTATAAGCCATGCTAGGAACCTGGAGCTAGGTTCTTTGGGGTTTTCTCCTGACTTGATGCTTTCTCGGCCTGAGGACAGTCTTGTTTCCATCCTTTCCCTTGACGTTGCTTGGCTGAGCTCCAGTCACTTGGGCTGAGCCAACATAGTGAAGATTCCATGGTGAAGAAAGCAAAGCAGATGAAGCTGGACACGGTACCTTTCTCCTACTGGCCTTTCAGATAGTCTTCAAAGCAAATGGACACCTAGCTGCCCGCAGCCTGACTCTCCACACATACTCAGTTCCTGTCTCCACATTCCACCACTGACCTTCCTCCAAGTCTTCTTCAGCCAGTTGTCCCCATCAAGGGTTAGTGAAAACAGGCTAATGCCAAAGGAATTAAGGAAAGAGAAACAGGCAGGGAGATGCGTGCCAATCACAGAATGGTATCTTCTTTTAATACATGTGTTTTAAGCAAGTGTGAGATGCTGTTCAATGCTAGACTCAGGTTTTGTGTCTGTGACATTCCTCAGGTCTTTCCGGATACCATGTGGGCACAGGGTTGAGACTGCTCCCCCAATTTCCTTGTCAGACCTCGGCTAGTAACCCAGAGCACTTGGCTAGGGTGCTGATTAATTGTCATCTTAATTGGATGAGAAACTCATGGAAAATCAGTAAAGCACACTTCTGGGTGTGTCTGTGAGGGTGTTACCAGAGAGAGTGGCACAGGTCAGTGAACTGAGTGGGGAAGACCCACCCTGAATGTGGGCAGCACCATCCAGTATCCCAGGGACCAGGATGGAAGGAACAAGTAGAAGAAGGGAAGCTGACTCTAGACTCTCTCTTGACCTTGAGTGGCTATTGATGTCCCACTTCAGATTCTTTGGCGTTTGAAGGCAGGCTTGGACCAGTAATTCTCCACGGGCTCCAGGCCTTCAGCCATAGGCTAGGGCTGTACTGCTGGTTACACTTGTTCTGAGGCTCCCAGCTCCTTAGACTGAGCAGCTACGACGTACCCTGGCTCTCTAGCCTACTGTTGATCGTTGTGGGGCTATGCAGCTTCTGGTCATTCACGTCACTCTAATAAATATTCTCACAATCACACACACACACACACACACACACACACACACACACACACACACACACACACTATTATTTCTATTCCTCTGGAGGACCATGACTAATACAGCCAGTGGTGTGGCTGGCCAGGCAAAGGCCAGAGTATTCTGCTTGACTTGGTTTCAGGAAAAAAAGTTTCCCAATGATTCATGCAGAGAAGAGGAGGCTGACTTCAGGGCAATGAAGACCCAGCCCCAAACCAAACCACCTCTTCTCCATTCCTCCAAGGAATGCAAACTCACACAGGACTCCACCTGCCACACTCCACCAAGTCCATGCCCTCTGAAATACTCCTCAAAGTCTCCCACTCACAAGCCCCTGGGTTTCTAAGGCCTTTCGGCCTCAACTCTCTCACTAGCCCAGAAGGCCTAGTCACATGCCCACCCCAGGGCTACTCATATCCTTGCCTCAGTGATAGGAGGCAGCCCTGCTAAGTGCTGGCATGCCTCCATCCCTCTCTCTGTCTTTTCCCATTTCCTCATGTACTCTCCTTCCCCTACACGAACTGCCCCTCACCCCAGCTTCCTGGTTCAAACATCAGGCAAAATCCCAGACACCTTCTCAGTAGTCTTTTCCAAATGAGGAGTATATGTATGGTATGTATGGTTATTGCCTCTCTGAAATGCTCAGCTTTGCATGTTCCCCAAGCAGCTCAGAATATGGGATGGGGTTATGCCTTGGTTTTAAATTTTTATTTATTTATTATTTATTTATGAGAGAGAGAAAGAAAGAGAGAAAGAATGGGCGTGTCAGGGCCTCCAGCCACTGCAAATGAACTCCACATTGTACATCTGGCTTTGTATAGGTACTGGGGAATCAAACTCGGGTCCTTCTTTGCAGGCAAATGTCTTAACCTCTAAGCCATCTCTCCATCCCTATGCCTTGGTTTTGATGGTAGACAATGACCACGTGACCTAACAATAACTGTGTGCCAGGCATACATCTATCAATCCACTGAACCCTCCCTCTCATGCTCTCCAACCCTATTTTATAAACAGGAAAGCAGTGCCCAGCAAGGGAAGTCATTGGTAAGTGACAATCTCTGTTTGAACTCAGGCAAGTGTGTGTGGCTTCACCACCGTGAACACTCGGGTTATTGGCAATGATGGGCACAGCTGTGAGGAGGATGACTTGAGCTGAGGCTCTGGTCTCTAGCCTGTGAAGGCAGCAAACACAAAGGGCCATTGATGCCCTGAAGCAGTTGGCATGGCTCACATCACCAGCAACCCTGAGTGAGATAGATACAGGACACCTATGACTGAAAACAGGCATGCAGGGATTGACGTCATCCTCTCCAGGATCTCCAGGGGTGAGGACTGGGGATCAGCCACTGCCACTCCAGTCTTGGCTCAAGGCTCTGCTGCCTCTCTGGGCAGTCTCTACCAGGTGGTCAAGACTTTGGTATCCCCGACACCTCAGGTATGGTCCAGTAGCTTGGTCCAACCTTCAGCTTTTTCTGCTATTTCTCGTCTCTCCCAACCCCACAGCAACTTACAGTGAAGGCACAATTACACTTTGCTCAGGAAAATCAAGGGCCAGAACCAGGAGCTCTGACCTGGGATAAACCATCCTGAAGGTTATTTGATGGTTTTGATTCTTTGGGATGGGCCAAGCTACCCAGGGGTCTCAAAGACATTGGCTGGCTCCTAGTTCTGCACTTGAGGCACTTCGTGATTAACTCCATTTCATTCAGGTATGTCCACAAGGCTTGGCTTCTTCAACCTCTTTGAAGGGAATGGGTAGTGTGTCCTGACCTTGTGCCTGGCACCATGCTAAGAGTTAACACACATGACTTGGGTGGCTCCAAATATTCATAGAAGCTAAGCACTATTGGGCTATGATCTCTTATTTCTAGCTGAAAGAAAGAATATGCCTTATCTAAGGTCACACAGCTAGGAAGTGTCAAGACTCGAGCTTGAATCCAGGTCTAGCTTCTAGAGCCTCAGAGGCCACAGTACTGGCATACTCAGGAACTTGACAAGCTCGGCACCCCCAGCAGCCCTTCAGCTTCCCAGGAAGGGGCTGTGCCAAGGAGTGAACAGAAGCTTCATTCACATACCCCCACCCCCACCTTGCCCTGCACTCCTCCTTAGCTGCCCTCCTGGGAATGCCAACCGGTTTCAGAGTTGCTCAGGTAAGGGCTCATGCCACCCATCACCCCCTCATCCTCCAGGCCACCCTGGAAGGGGTAAGGCTGTAGAGAAACATCAGCAGCCACTGGAGCCTTAAAGCCAGGTGCTATGACTTGTCCAGTCCTCTAGGTCAGTCTCCAGGGGCTTGGCCCCCTCATTCTGGCATCAGACATGACCTCCTGCAGGTTGGCACACTGCCCTCAGTAGAGAACAATAGCATGTTATGGTCTGCAAGGGCTCAGACATAACATGGCTCTATTGTTCTGCGTCTGGAAAATGATCTCACACTGACCCTGAGAACCAAGGTTACCCCTAGTCCCTTAGGGAAGTGAGGCCTGGCTTTACTCAAAGTCACAGTGCCTCCCTCCTCATGCTCCATTCACCTCTGGGTCCCCATTATCTCCTGACTTCCTTTGGTAGGCAGAACAATGGCCCCCAAAGATGTTTGCATCGTAATTTCTGAAGCTTGTGAATATATTAGGCTTTCTGGCAAAGGGAGATAGAGGCTAGGAATACGGTGTCTAATGAGCTGGCCTTACATGGATGGACTAAAGGATCCGATGCGTTCTTAAATGTGGAAAAAGAAAGGTAGGAGTGATGCCCTCTGGGAAGAATGTGACCTACTCTTGCTGGCTTTGAAGATGAGAGGAAAGACCATTGGCCAAGGCATGGATGAGCTCTAGAAGCTGGGAAAGGTCAGAAAGCAGAATTTCTCTGGAGCCTCCAGGAGAGTAGCCCTGCCAATGCCTTCAGTTTTTAGCCCAGTGACAGATTCCAAACTCCAGCTCTGTGGCTTAATGAAATTGTGTAGCCTTACCACCAAGTCTGTGGCAGCTTATTAGAGCAGTAACATAGAACCAACTCTAGACATATGTCATGATCCTGATTTGGCTTTTGATGATTGCCTCTCTTCCTCTTCCACGCTCGGGCCCTTTCTCCCCACTGGCTTTGAAGAAGGGGTCTCTGAGGGCTCTTCCCTGCCCCTGCTTCTCAGCCCCACCCACTTGAAGTCAGCTATCAGAAAGCTGCTCTCCTGCAAGGGAAACTGTTTATCTTCATCCTCTGATGGATAGGGAACATCACCACTTACTAGTTCTCCTCTGCCTCCCTAGGGACTCTGAGCATTGTGTCAGTGAACCCCAAGTCCACCCATCTCATGATCAACTTCCCTTCCAAACCCTCCATGCTCCTTGCCCCAAGGCTCAGTAGCAGATGTGTTTGTGTAAGCTGATGGTAAGTTCAGTGCTCTGGAAGAAGCCAGGCTGGAGGTAGACCTGCCTTTTGCTATCATCTGAAGGGAGCCAGCCAGCCAGCCGGCCCAAGCCTCTCCTTTCTGGGCTCTTGTCTCCTGTTGGGTCCATCCTATTTGATGGAAAATGCTCCACCTTGCCAGCTTTTTCTTGGTGTTTTCAGGGGGTTGGTCTCTCGATAGATAGTGACTTTTTTCCCTGGCTAACTGACTTTACCCATTGCTGCCTTTGTTCACTTTGTTTTTCTCCAGCTCCTGTTCTATATAGTTTCTGACCCCTTAGATCAGGCAAGAGGTCTATTTACAGGGAAGAGAATGATTAGAAGTTGTGTCTACTCTGAGATATGATACCATGACTGGTATATAACTCCCTGAAGACATTGGACTGGTAGACAGACATTCCCAAGAGGTCCTGCTCCCATGGAGAGGTGTGGAAACCACAGAAAGTCCCCAGGGCTTATCCTGCAAGGGGTGGGTTCTGTCCGTCCTCTCCAGGCCCTGTGGCTTTCTCATTGACAGAGAACAGGCATTTCTCTGTGTGTCAGTCGAGTCTCACTAGAGAAGAGGGGCCTGACTAATGCGTTTACCTCACCATGACCTCAGCTCAGTGCACAAACTCCAGACAGACTGTTTCTTTGACCTGGAAACAGCAGTGCCGCTCAAACATTCTACTCTACTTGACTGGGTACCTTTGGGAGGGTTCCTATGATGCCTGTAGCCTCTCCATGGCCCTGGGAAAACAAGCATGACTGGGTCACAGATCTGCCACAGAGTAGGGACCAAGCCCCATGGAATGTAAGGCACAGGGTGAGTTACGTCTTGGGGACACCAAGATGGATGGTCTGACACCCAATCTGGTTCAGATCACTGGGGCCCACTAGCTGAATCAGTTAGCCACGCCTTCCAAAGGCCTGAAGCACCAGCAACTAGCTGCCTGGGTCAGGAACCAAACCTCCAGCTTGGCCCTGTGCCAGGGAGCGGGACTGGGCATGCCTCTCCTCCTGGTTGGCTCAGGTCCAGTCTGTACTTATTTCCCATGGACAAGAATCCTGAGACATCTGAGCCGGGGTCTGTCCCTAACCCTCCTGAGGCCTAAGGGGAAAAGTATCTGCATGCCTGCTCGCATCCACCGAGGTCTCAGGCACAGAACTGGCCTTCCATCAGCTTGGTAAGCTCTACCATCAAGCACCTAGCTAGCCCTGAGAGACAATGGACGCCACCCCCAGCCCCAGACTTCCGCGTGCTTCTGAGAGCACAGTGGTTTCTACTTGCCTTTGCTGGAGAGTGCTACCTACTTGCTGGCAGCACCCAAGGGACCTTCTCCCTGCCCTCCCTAGCAGCCTGGGTGCCTCATTTTGAGCAAAACCTAGCCTCCTCCAACACCCACTGCCACATCAGAGTTCTGCTCTGCGGAGCTCTGCAGAAGAGAATCCTGTCTGTTCCTCGCCTTTACAGACATGGCTACATTAGGAGACACTGCTGGTCATCGGCCAGCTCTAGGGAGGCAGATTCCTGGAGAGAATGGCTCTATCTCCATGTGCCTGAACTGGGGTCCTGCCTCAGCTACCCTCATCTCAGCCCTTAGCTGCTGTCTACAGCCTTGAACCACCCACACCTGCTCGGGGATCACTGCCTCTCTAGCAAGTGTCCCTGTGTCCCTCCTGACAGTCACATGGATTCTAAAGTATTTCCCAAGCTGTAGTCATTCAACGGTCACCATCAGTAGTCGGCCTATATCCACAAACCAGCTGGATGATCATGCGCTTTAATAGCATTTTTTTTAATTGGCTTGCCTGTTTTCCTCGCATCATTGTTTTACAAGGACTACTGAGTTACACATTTCCTAATGGACATCAGAAAACTGCCACGCAAAGCAGGCTCTGACACAGGGACGGCAGCCATCTTGTTTGCCTCCCTGCTGAGAAAACACCACCCACACCTACCTCTTCCCAAGTCTTTCCCCATTGCCTTCCCAGCTCGGCTCTGGCCCCACTGGAGGGACCCTGAAGAGCATGAGCAGGCCTCCCTCTGGCCCCTGGCTCTAGCCTAGAGGGTCAGGCTCTGTCCCTTACTCTCAGCTCTTTTGAAGCCTCCTTGGTGGGCACTCTAGAAGAGAGGTGGGCTGTGAAGCCAGGGCCCATGACAGGCTCCCTTACAAACTCATCTGGGATGAGCAGGTACACCTGCCCACAGTCAGGGAGGTGGCTGGTGAGTTTCTATAATTATATGACTGAATGCTTGCAAACCACAAACGAGCACTTAGAAAGTTGAATTACAGTCCTTGGAGGGTGAGAAGGTGAGTGCAGCAAATGGCAGCTTCTGACCCATCAAAACAACGGGCTGCTAGAGGTTCAGCACAGGTGTGGGGGAGGGGAGGAATGGGGAAGTGGCCAAGGTGCCCAACCCCTGTGATTGACAGAGTCCATTTAGAGATGAGAACCACTCTCATTGACCAGGAGAAATGCCTGGAAAATTTCCACCTTACGGGTTGGTCCCTTTCAGGGTCCTGCATGACCTTGAATATCTCTGGAAGCTCACAGTGCTGATTCCCATCCACTCCATCCTTATTGCTGGTCTCACACAGAGTCCCCAACTTCTCTGGATGTCCTCAGGGTCTGCAGAGCTCCAGGACTTGGTTATGTCGTGTGGGTCACAAAATGGAACTAGGAAGTCTTCCCCCTGCTGTGCACCATGGGGGCAGGAGAGTGAGCTGCCAGCTGCTGCTTACGGCTGGTGACCCTAAAGACACCAGATTACTTAAGATGGGTGCCATTAGGGCTGTAAAGACAGCTTAACAGGAAATATACTCATGAACCTAGCTCACTGGCTGACATAGAAGAAGCCCTCCTAAGTGACAGTTGCCATCATCATTCTGCCTTGGTATTCATTTTCCACCCACTCTCCCCAATGGGCTGCGTCTATCATTTCTTGAGTCTTCCTTTTCAGATGCCCAGATCTCAGCCTAGATACCCCCTGGGCATCCTGAATGTAGGCTCTGTGGGAAGGAGAGGCCCTTCTTTGACTCTACGTTACCATCTCTCCACAGTGCAGGAGTCTGCAGAGAGGAAGCTACTAGGTCTCTTCCAGGCGCAGCCAATATGAAACCAGGCATCTAGTACCCTGGATTAGTTACCTTTTTGTCTCACTGTGGGGACAAAAATGCATCGGTTGAAGAAGGAAGGGTTTATTTGGGCTTATAATTCAAGTTTACAGTCCATCATGGCAGGGAAGGCAGGCATGGTGGCAGGAACTTGAGGCAGCCGGTCACATGGTGTCCACAGTCAGGAAGTAGAGTAACCAGTGCAGTGCTTAGCTAGCCTTTTCCTTTTGATCCAGTCTCCTGCCTGTGGAATGGGGCTGCTGAGAATTAATATAAATCTTCCAATCTCAATTAACCTAATCAAGATAATCCCTCATAGCTAAGCTACCTAACCTACATAACCCTTCATGGGTGATTCTAGGTCTTGTCACATTGACAATCAATAAAAACCATCACCGGTTCACCCTTTATGAACTTGACCCCCAAACATTACATTTTTAAGTCATAACTTTCCACCTCTTGTCCCAGGTTCATAGCCACCTCATAATACAAAATACATTCAATCCAACTTCAAAAGTCTCTATGGTCTTTGACAGTTCTAGCACTGCTTAAAAGTGTAAGTGGAGGAACTAGAAAGATGGCTCAGCAGATAAGTGTGCTGCTTGTGAAAGCATGAGGTTCTGAGGAGGCCTAAGACTTCTGGGTTTGGATCTCCAGAAAGGAATTGCCACGTATGTCTATAACCCCAGTGGTGCAGGAGCAGAGACCAGAGAGGTGCCGGAGCTTGTGAAAGGCAAGCTCTGGAGCCAGTAAGAGATTCCACTGTAGGTAAATGATGGACGGGCCACCCGGTACCTTTTGGCCACCTCCCATGAGCCCATGGAGCACTGCAGGTAGGCACACAGGGCAGCACGCCAGCACACACATGTGCAAATACCATGCACACCACACAACACATACTACATACATGCAAAACCAAAGTAAGGCAGACTCTTAACTATGAACTCCCATAATGTCAAAAAAATTACAGAGCTGGAGAGACAGCTTAGCAGTTAAGATGCTTTCCTACAAAGCCTAATGTCCCAGGTTCTATTCCCCAGTACCCATGTAAAGCCAGATGCACAAAGTGGCACATGCATCTGGAGTTTGTTTGCAGTGGCTAGAGGCCATGCCATGCTCATTCTCTCTCTCTCTCTCTCTCTCTCTCTCTGTCTGTCTGTCTTTCTCTCTCTCTCTCATAAATAAATTTAAAAAAAATTACATGCATGCATTGGTACAGAGTAAACATTCCTAATACAAAAAGGCAGAATCTGGGGACTAGCAAGGAATGTTTTGGTCCAAAGCAATATTAAACCTCAGCAAACTCCAAACCACACAGCTCCATGTCCAGTATCTGGGACTCAAAGAGCTTGGGTCGCCCCACCCTTCCAGATCTCTGCCTGAAGCCCTCATCACCTCTCTCTTGGGGCAGCTCCACTCTACACTTGCAGCTTCCTTGTCAGATGCCCTGTGGTCCTGGCATCGCCCACATCCTTCGTTCTCACTGCATCTTAATGTTCACCTCCATAGTTGCAGGCAGTGCTTCTCAGGGCCTCCTTGCAGATACTCCAACCCTGATTGATACACATGTCCTGGCCTTGGTGGCTGTTGCAGTCAGCCACACGCCTGCTGGGATGAATCTCCAAACCAGGCACAGTTTATGGGAGGAAAGGATTTATTTGTAGCTTTAGATACATGGGAAGTTCCAGAATGCAAAAGAGGCTTCTCCCCTTTCACAGGTCCAAGCAGAGAGAAAAACCCATAACCTACACCACACACACACTAGCAAACAGGCAGGAGGGCCAAAGAAATTTCTTCTCCTTTATATAGCCTTAGGGTGGGGTCTTGCAATTCTATCCCAGACTTAATGGCTTCCTGAGTCTCTGGAATTTCCTTCCTGCACTGCCCACAAAGGAAAGGATGTTCACTTCTAGCTCCTTTGAGCTTCCTGACATCCTGCCCCCTACTGAGAGGCTGCCTTCCTGTGAACATCCTTAGAGACCCACCCAAGATTGCTTGAAAGGTCAAGCTGACAACTAAACTTAACCATCACAGTGGCTCTCTGGAACTGTGGTAAAATACTCCATGACCTTCCATGCCTCCAAAACCATTACCATGTACATGCTGCCAACTTCTGCTGCCAGCTTGGCATGAAGACCTGTCATCTAACAGACAAGGACCCTGGGTGGGCAGGGGGGGATGCAGGGTCTTAGAGACAGAACCAGGTCTGGGACTCAAATAGCCTTTAACCTTGATAGCTGTGGCATTTAACCCCCAGGACCACTACGAGAGCCTGTGTATATTGTTGCTGTGGACTTCTGCTTTGACCTCTTCTACCATATGATTTTGGGGACCAGAATCATATCATTTCACTCTCTATCTCCCTTCCCCCAGCCCAATCGCCATGCCAGATCAGACCAATAAATGTCATTTCAGTTTACCTAAAGATAGTATCATTTTGATCCCTGAGAAAAAAGAAAAAGAAAGAAAACATAGATCTCATTTGAAGACCTCTCTGTATTTTATTTTTCATACTTCTGACAGTGTTATGATGGAACAAGCTTGTGAGAGAGCTAATTGTTATATTATCAAGAATTTTTCAAAGGTCACTATTAAATATAGACACAATTAAAATTAAATTATATATAACAATTTGTAATGTATATAGTTCAATAAATTATATTAAAGGCAAAGAAAATAGATGATAAAAGTTCATCACTTTCATGGGCTGGGATGCAGTAGCCATTGTGTTTTGCAAGACCCTGGATTCATCTCCCAATACCAAACATAAAAACAAAAGGAAAGGAAAGAAAGAATCATATAGATTTCTCTACTTCATTGTTGTCTAAGTTTCTGAAGTTATTTGCATCCATTAAACCTGAACAGAAGAAACACTATACAGCAGAGTGTTTTTGTTATCAAACATTTCTTTCCAGCTCTGGGATCAGTGGCATCGTGTTGGCAAGTTGATATCACTGCTCTAAAATATACACCAAGGGAATTGGCAGGCACAAATCTTCATTCAGTCTGATTAAGATTCCTGGCAGGCTTGCCCAACCTTTTCACATTGCGACCCTGTGTTATCATTTATAGAGCTCACACTCCAGAACTCTGCAATATCATTACAAAAAAAATTACACAAAAAACTCATAATGTTTTAAGTAAGTTGCCAATTGGTGTTGGGCCCCATTTGTAGCTATCCTCTCTGCCACCATGAAGCCTGTAGCCCTCGGGTTGGACATATCCATAAAGCTCCTCTGTCTGACACATCGTTCCTCTCCCGAAGTAATCCACCAAGCACTTGGAATGTGACCAGTCCAAATTTATAGGCTACAAATATAAAATGTGTGCTGAATTTTGAAGTTAATATGGAAAAAAAGATTGTAAAGTACATCACTAAATATTTATGTTTATCATATATTAGAGTAACCGTGTAAATACATACATATCTGGTCAAGTATAATACATGAACTAATTTCACTTTTTTCTTTAATATGGCTACCAGAAGATATAAACTGATATCTATAGTTTGGTTTGCATTTCTGTTTGGCAGCTCAGTCCAGATTTAAATGCATGATGGAAAAAATGTTAATAATGGAGATTAAATCCAAGTGCACTTTGATCTGTTGCCAGTATATTGTAATGCAAAAAAAAAAAAAAACCCTGGAAAAGTCATCTTGCAGCACTCAAACCCCAGTGTCTGGCTCAGCAAAGAAGTCACTCACACGGTTGAGGAACAACGAAGCTCAGGGTTGGTCTTTCCTGTTTTGCTTTCATTGAATAAGATGAAAGCTGGAATCAGCATTCCTGTGGAACTGGCCTGTTGGTCAGCTGCAGCCTCCAGCCAGTGGTGGTGAACCAGAAACATTTTAAGAGAATCATTTGGCTTCTAGAGCTCACAATCAAAGTAGTATGCATTTTATATGCTAATTGTGTGCGACATATCCAACGTACCAGTAAAACTTACAATAAACATACGTAAGATTTTTAGTAGATACATTGATAAACTCACTGAAAGTTGAAAATTTCATCCCAAATCATATTTGGCACATAGTCTACCACACATTATAGCTCAGCAGCACAGTGAACCGTATCACATCTTTGTTTTCACTATCATGGCCACCTGTCTGACAGTTACAGCTTACACCCTCACTACCTACCATCACCAAAGCTTTATGTTTCTAGGATCAAAGTCTTGAGATAATCAACTTGTAATTTATTTGTGTTCACAGTTTTGGAGGTTGGTCCATGGTCAGTTGACCTGTGGCTTCTGGTGCTGTGGCAAGGCTGGACATCATGGTGGGAGCATGTAGTGGCAAAAGCCTTCACATCATGGCAGCCAGGAAGAAATCAGCAAGCGAGGAAGAGGCAGGGTCTAAATACCCTGTTCAATAGCACATCTCAGGGACCTTACGTTCTCCCACCAAGTCCTGCATCCTAAAGGTTCTACTACCTCCCAGTCGCACCCCAGGCTGGTAACTATGGCTTTAATGCATGGGCCTTTGGGAGACACTGAGATCTAAATTATAGCAATATCATCCAGCATGTCTTGGGCTCGTGAAAGGATCAAAATTGAAAAGAGAAAATATAGTTTCTACTGACTGCATAGCGCTTTCATAGTAAACTGAGTCACCATAAGTTGAGGACTGTCTGTAGAAAGTGGGCCTCTTTTTCAGAAAGCTGTTTGCTAACTCGCCAGCATACTTTACCAACACACCACTGTCTCCAGCCCTCCTGTCACCTCTCAGCTCTGTCCCCAGGCCCTGCCTTTTGTGGCTCTGGCTTACTGTCCCTCCCCACCCTTCAGTCTTCAGGTCTTCCAGGCCTTGAAGGCTGCTTTGAAGGACTCTTCCCTCCCCTCCTGCCTTTGTTCCACTCACAGCACATGCTCGGTTATCTGTCTTGGCCTTTATCCCAGTTTCTGGACAATCCTCCTCCCTCCATAGTCAATTACAGTGCCATGGAGATTTTCTTCCAGACTTGGCACTAAGCCCAAGCCCTGCCTGCCTGCTCTTGCCATTTTGTGGCAAATGATTGCACACCTGGCCCTGGGGTTTTAGGTGGCGACTTGGTCTCAAGTCTGCCTGACAGCCATTCTCAGCTCCGTCAGAGACAAACTGAAGCAGGGGCCTCTGTGCCTGTGAGTGGGGTTCAGAGCATTAGGGACACAGTAGTATTACAAGCACCACATTCAACTGGTGGCAGCTCTGTCCTGGGCACTGTGAAAGAAGACAGCACACCTGCAGGCTGTTCCTCACAGAGCTCCTCAGGACGAACTAGACACACTAACCAAGACTAAAGCTAGCATTTCTATTTAAAGCACATCACAAACTTAGCTCCAGGTGCTTGGGGAAAGGCATGGTTTAGTAGTCAATTCAAGGAGTTGGATTGATTGAGAAATACAGGGAGATTTCCATTTTGACAGAGGAGAAGGAAATGATGGTCCTTGCGCTCTAAATCAGTCTCCTATGGGTGGCCAAGTTCAGAAATATGGGCTAAAATATACCAGTCTGGGATGCAATGTGAAGAAGAAATGAGATAATCTCCCCAAATTATCCATGGTTTCCTGGGTAGCATATTGTATCTAATCATAGTGACAATAATAATTACTATTGTTATAGCTAACATTTATTAAACTCTTACTATTGGTCTGGCGTTTTGTTCTCCTTGGCAATTCTAGGAAGTAGCAATTAATATTATTACTATTATCATCCTCTCTGTTACAGAGGAGGAAACCGACACAGAGACTCGGTCAGTGCACTTACTGAAGGAGGTGGTCCTGCCTGAGTCCAGGGCCAGAGCCAAGCCCTCCTTCATGCACTGCCTTGGTCCTCAGGCACTGGCCATTTCCTGTTACGCGTCTTCATGCTTCCTCTGTCACTCCTTCTAGACTTTCTAGAGTCACTTTGTAGAGCGACGATGTGGTTCTAGTCTCACTGTTTAGATGAGGACACAGGTACAGAGGTGGCACAGTACGTGCTGAGACAGCACCCACACTTGATGCGTTTTTCACTAGTCTGGAGCAGTTCAGGAAATTGACACGGGCAGTTTCCTCATAGTTATCCTTACCTTCTCTGTACATCTGAGAAATCGTCCTTCCTAAAGGAGCCCTTAAGTGTCCCTTTCTTTCTTTCTTTCTTTCTTTCTTTCTTTCTTTCTTTTTTTCTTTCTTTCCTTTCTTTCTTTTTATTTTGTTTTTGGTTTTTCAAGGTAGAGTCTCTCTAGCCCAGGCTGACCTGAAATTCACTATGTAGTCTCAGGTTGGCCTCGAACTCACGTGGATCCTCCCACCTCTGCCTCCCAAGTGCCAGGATTAAAGGTGTGCGCCACCACACCCGGCTGTCCCTTTATTTTAAGAAATGATGGAGGTGGTCAGTGGAAATTATTGCACCTTGGGTCTCATTTTGGTGATATAAAAGGCTGGCTACCTCCGCTCTGGGCTTGATCCCTAAATATTGACAGTGGCCTCAGGGTCTATCCTCAGTGACCTGGAGCTCTGGGACTTCCCATGTGCTCCTTTGTGATAGGTGCTCAGTCACATACAGCCACACCATCTGGGGACCATGAAGGATGCTCAAAGCACAGTGACCTCGCAGACATCCAGCCAGTTGGGGAGAGGCCTTGGTTACCTCCAATCGTGAGACTTCAGAGGGTGTGGAGCCCCCACTAATTCCCTTTTCTAAGCCTGCCTCAGTCTGCATGGGCCCCTCTCCCTAATACTCCCCTTGCTTGCTTGGATCGGGGTGGGCAATCTTCCCTTGTCCCAGCCACCCTCAGAGAAGTCCCATGTATGATTCACCGACCTTTTATTTGTTTGGGGGTTTTCCATGACAATCAAGAGGCCCTCTCTCTTATTTGGCTGCTTCCCAAGGACCGAGAGAGAAGCTCTTCCCACGTCTCAGGATGGCAACAAGTCTGGATCAGCTATGCTTCTGATGTCAAGTTCATGACCCAGGGTCATCAGCTGCCCCCTTCCGCTAACTCAGCTGTGGGCCACAATCATATTCCCATCTAAGGTTGGGAGAACAGAAACATCTCTGACAGGAACCCTGAGACCTTCAAGACAGGCTTGAAGCACTCATCTCTCCCTGAGTTGGGGTTCAGAAAAGGCCAGGCTGAACGGCGGAATGAGGGAATGCCAAAGGGCTGGGTCTCTTCTTGGGCCACAGTGCTCGGCACTCTCCACTCTGGAAAGGCCCTTTAGGGTTGTGTGGTATAGTAGGTATGTCCTGTGTAGCCAGAGGGTAGAGGCCAGACACAAGGCAAAACTTGCCCAAGGCCAACAAGTGAGACATAAGGACCCCTGATCTCTAGAAGGAATGTCGTATCAGGTTGTCAGGGACAGTAGCAGAGGTGATGGCTGACCTAGGGGTTAGACTGGCACACACACTGAGGTCTGAAGAGAGAGTGCCCAGAGAGGCCATCTTCTTGCTTGTCTGGCTCTTGGTTGTCTTTTCTGGTCTTGGGTTTCATTCTAGAACTTCTGCTCCCAGAGCTCAGGGTAAACTGCCATCCCAGTCTGCTTTACCCTCTGTCCCTCCAAGTCACCCCACCCACCCACCCTTCATCAGCTCATTGCCCAGCCCTCCCTCCCTATCTCCCATCCCACCTCCTCTTCATTTGGCTTCACTTAAGCCAACACTGCACCCACAGCCCTTGATACCCCAAGACCAGAGCTTCAAGGGAAGCAAGAGCAGAGTTAGGACCAGGTGATGGCTTGCCTGTGTGGTCCAGGGGGGCAGTGGGCTCAGGCTCTGCAGCAGCCTGTGGTAGGGAAATCCAGGAGAAGGGGGACCATCTCAGAGCCTGAGACCCAGAGACGTCAGGAGTATACCCATAGTTCCAACAGAAAATGAGCAGGAATCCTGGGTGGGGGAGGGGTGTCAGAGAGCCTGGGAAGGTGCAGCAGCTGGGAGGCAGGGTGGTACCTGGAAATAGTGTGGGCTGTGGAGAGACAGACCTCACTGAATCCTGGCTGACGTAGGACATCTTGGTCTCAGGGCTAAGAACACCCACCTCAGAGAGGTGACACAGGCATTGTTGTGCCTGGCCCTCTGGAACCTGTCATAACCAGCGAGACCTTCAACAGCCCTCAGAAGTCCTAGCTGGGTTGTTGTGCCTGCCTTGGCTCTCGGCGGGATACTTTCCAGCTGGAAGCCCCCAGAATGGCTCCCATCAGTACCTCCAGTGACAGCCTGGCGTCACCATGACCCCTGGGAAGGGGTTACCCCACAGCTGTGCTGAGTGAACATGTCCTCCTCTTCAACGTTCCAGCCCAGCCCCAGGCTGCCTCATCTTCTGTGTAACTGAAATCACTGTCTTGTCCCAAACAGCACCACTAGTATGGCTTCCCTGCAAACAGCTCAGTACCCGCTGACCAACAGGCTCTGGATTCCCATTGTCTTCAAATGCCATTCCCCTAGTCTGCCTCCACCCTTCTTGGGCCAGAGACAAAGCTGGCTTAGGGACTGTCTGTCCAACCTCCTTGGAAACACAGAGTGGGACTGACAACCGCCATGACACTAGCCAACAGGAGTGTGTTCGAGGAGGTGCCAAGTGCACACTTGCTGAAACATGCAGCCTACCCAGCCCCATGTGGACCCCCCCCCCGCTCACCCACTCATTCCATTCCACTCCAGCCTCAACTTCCAGAAACTTGATGCCCACCTTATCCTGCCAGCCCAGGGGTCCAGGGTGTGTGCTTCCACTACCTCCGCTCCCCTGGGCATAGAGAAAGAAAAGGATAGGATAACAGCAGACACCTTATCCTACAAAGGTATAGGGTCCCTGTCACCCTTGACACAGCTCATACTTCTGTTGACAGCCACAAGCCCAGCTGCACAGACTTCCTTTCTGCACCTCCCTCCTGCTCCCTCGCTCCCTCACGCCTGTGCCAAGTGTGCTCACACTTTGCTCTCTTCTATTCTCAGGGAAAACTAAGCTACCAACATCGACCACATAGGCAACACACAGTGCCACACTTGTGTGTAACTCTGCTGCTTGTGTGAGTGTATATGGACATTCGCATCTGAACTGCACTGTGCCCGTGTGCACTTGAGAATACGCGGAGAACAAGCCGTCATCAGGTCATGCTGTTTATTGAGGATGCAACAGGGAGGGCCTTAGAGAACACAGAAGAGAACACTGCCCCCCTGCTCTGTTTCGGGGTTCAAGAGAATAAGGACAGAGACCCTAGGTCGGTATGTCCTACTCAGAATGAGACTGCATCAGGGCAGGGTGTACTGGCCAATTTTGGAAGATTATCTGTCAGCCCTTCTCTTGGACACAGAGCTAGCTTGGCATAGGCAGGGGCCTCAGAGTGAGGTCCAGGAAGAGGGGGACAGGCTGGAGTAGGGCTGAGCTGGGGTGCAGTTGAGGAATCCCAGGCACAGTAACCCAGACCTGTCCAGACTAAGAAGACACTGGGGGGTTGGGGGACAGAGTACTGGCAGAGGCCAGTGCCAAGGTCACAGGAATGGGAAGGGGTAAGGGGAACTGGGGCAGGACACAGAGGGTCCTGGAGGAGAGAGGGCACAGACAGCCCTCCCTACCGACCGCCTTTCTTGGAGGGAGTGCTCAGGCTGGAGCCCTTGGCCAGGGCATCCTTGTAGTCCGCAGCATTGCCTCGGCTCCTGCTCTCTCCACCACGGACGCTGCACACTCCAGAGATGCAGCTGGTGCTGTTGGCCACATAGCCTCCACTAACTGTGCTGGGCCGGAACCCACTGCCGCTGGTGCTGCTGATGATGGCTGCAGGAGGAGAACCGGGCTCAACGACAGCTTGGGCAAGGTAGGGAGGGGGCTTTCTTTTCCACAAGATAGATGGAGCTCTTAGGGGAGCTGGACACAGCTACTCCATCCTCCTGGGGAGAATATCTCAAAGACACTTTCCCCCATGCTCTGTCCTCCGCTGGCTCAGCCCGTGTCTAATATGACCAAGTCTTGCCCCATTGATGCTTTCAGAGGCCCATGCACCCACCTGGCCTTATGGACACCCACCCATTGCGGCCCCTTTTTTTGTTTTGTTTTGTTTTTCGAGGTAGGGTCTCACTCTAGTCCAGGCTGACCTGGAATTCACTCTGTAGACTCAGGGTGGCCTTGAACTCATGGTGATCCTCCTACCTCTGCCTCCCGAGTGCTGGGATTAAAGGCGTGCGCCACCACGCCCGGCTCATTGCGGCCCCTTATTAGCCACATTGCTAAACCTCCTGCTGCTAGCTGCTCTCCCTGACTAGTCTCCACAGAGAGCAGCTTCCCAGCCCTGCTAAGAGACTCAGATCCCATATTGTTAGCTTGAAGCCCCCCTCCCTTTTCTGGAATTCCCTCTCAACCCCTAGCCAGGATTTGATTGCAACCCTAATTTCACACAACCCACATATCATTTTCTTAGCTTTAACCCTTTGTTTCCCCAGCCCTCACAGCAATGACCAACCCTCGCTGTCACCCTCTGAGAAGAGAAACAGCATGATAAGAATGTAAGAGCCTTGGGATGGCAGAGAGTCAGGAGACCTGCTTTGTGGCCTTGGCTCTGCCATCTGGCTTTGCAACCTCAGCTCATCTTTTCCTTCTCTGATTCTTAGATGCCTCGATCTCCACACACAGGGTATAGCTAAGTCCTTTCCAGCCTACACACTCAAAATTTAGGTCAAAGCACACAAGTACTTACAGATGCTGACAGGGGAAGGGTACTCTCCTGACATCCTGTTAAGGAGAGAAGTAAAGTTAGAAATAAAATTCATAACGTCTCCAAAACCACTGTTCTCACAACCTGATGTGGTCTCTGCACCCAATGGGCACTTTGGGAACTCCAGGGTAGCTTTGCCACAAGCTGCCTCTGAATCTTTGGGATAAGCAGACTATAAACTCAACCCAATAAGAGCTTTAGGAAGTGTAAAGCAGTATGCCCACTCCCATGTCAGGCCTGACAAGCATGGAATATGGAGTGGCTGGCCTAGAACTTTCTCCAGGCTCCCAGTGCACCTGGACAGGGAAGGAAAAAGGAAGCCTGATGGAGAAATGGGGTTCAGGGGAGAGGAGTAGTGGGTAGCTCCCAGACGCACCAGGGAGGTTGTAAGGACTGAGTGAGCTTCTCTACCCAGCACACCATGGCACAGCACCTGGGATGAAGTGGGTGCTCGCTGCATACGTGGGTACGGCTGCTGGCGTTGCTCCTACCCATATTTATCATTGCCACCCCACCACCTGCCCAGGACACCCAGCCCACCTGCACTCCTCGCTCTCCAGCAGCTTGCGGTAGGTGGCGATCTCCATGTCCAGGGCCAGCTTCAGGCTCATGAGCTCCTGGTATTCACGCAGCATCCTGGCCAGCTCCTCCTTGGCCTGGTGCAGGGCACCCTCCAGCTCATCCAACTTGGCCCGGGCATCCTTCAGTGCACTGTCACCTCGCTGTTCAGCATCGGCGATGGCTGTCTCCAGGTTAGAAGCCTAAGCAAAGAATTAGAGAAGTTAGAAAACCGGAAGTGAGGCAAGGCAGCATAGGTTCAGAGTCCAGCTTGGCTGCTTAGCAGCTTTGCAACCTGCTTCCTTCACTGACCTTCCGTACATCTAGCATAGACAGATGGGCAACTGTTGCCGAGCAAGGTCTTTGTGGAGATCAAATGTTAAAAAATGACAGGTACCGCCACCATTTCACAATCTTTGTGTGTCTTGGGTGTACCTGCTGTAACCAGGAGGCTGCCTGCTGTATTCCTGGGAATGACCCTTATTTTTTAACAGGTGCTCCCTGAGCCCACTTCCCTTCTCAGCCAGGACATCCACAATGTTGGTCAAGCTGATGCTACATGCAGGAGAAGTGTTATAAGCCAAGAATCCAGCTCCCTGACTCCTTTCAGACCAGAGCAGGTGGAGCAGGCAGCTGTCAGGGAACCTGCGAAACAGTGAGGGGTACAGGGAAACATGGACATCTGTGAGCACAGCCCGTGAAAGGAGGCTCAGCCCAGCCTGAGGACCAGAGACGTGACCAAGGAGAGGTGCCCCAGAGCTGTCCTGCTAGAGTGTTGGAAGCTGTGAGTTCACTGGGGTCCTTTCTTCTGGCAATGGGAGGGAAAAGCCCTCAGCTAACTCGTGTACTCTCCACAGGGCTCACCACCCCTCATCACAGACCCAGGTATCTTACCTGCTTCTTCGCATTTTCAATCTCTGAGCGGAGCCTCTGGATGAACCGACTCAACTCGGTGATTTCATTCTTGGTGTTTTTGAGGTCATCTCCGTGGCGGCCAGCTGCCAGCTGCAGCTCCTGGAACTGGGAAGCCCAAAGCAGAGAGGCTGAATGAGTGTGGAGGGCATGTCACAGAGCGTGTGGGATCGTTCCCCATGTCACTGATATGGCATCAGTGCACAGCAGATACTGACCCAGATATTGCCTCTGCTCTATTTACACTGAAGCAAGCTCAGCTCTCATTCCTGCTAATGTCACCTCCCCCCAACCCCCCAGACCCCAGCCTGGCTCCAGCCTTCTCACCTTGGTCTGGTACAGGGCCTCAGCCTCGGCCTTGCTCTTCAGAGCAATCTCCTCATACTGGGCTCGGACCTCATCAATGATACTATCCAGATCCAGGTTCCGGTTGTTGTCCATGGATAGGATGACAGACATGTCACTGATGTGGGACTGGATCTGAGCCATCTCCTACAAGGAACATGGGGATGAGGTGTCTCTTAGATTGACCACTGGCAAATTCTAGTGATGCCAACATGATGCCTGAAATCCAAGGTTATCACTTTCTTCAGCAAAGCAAATGCTTGCTAGACCACAAACAGATTCCACTACTATGGAGTGAGGCCTTGACAGATAAAGACTGAGGAGGTTCCCAGGCTGACATGGGAGATGGATGGCTGACTCAGTGGCCTTCTGGAGAACGAGGGCCTCTGTGACTCTCTCAACTCCCAAGATAGAGTTTACCCATGGCTGCTCTGAAGAATGGGGTGGGGAGATGACTTACAGCTTCATAGAGACACTTAAAGAATTTGATGTCCTGGTCCATGGAGTCCACCTTGGCTTGCAGTTCGACCTTGTTGGCATAAGCTGCATCCACATCCTAAAAGAAGCCCAAGTTATTCCCTGGTCATTGCTGGGATAGCCAAGAAGGAGCACCCACCCCAGCCTGGCTGCTCTGCTGGGGAAAGAAGACACTATTTTCTCCTTGTGTGCTACATAGGGGAGGTGATGGGGCAGCTGAAAGCCCTGCCCACCCATCCTGGAAACCTGCTCCATCAGCAGGAATGAGGTGCTCTTTAGGAAGGTAGCCCCAGTCGGGTGACACCCTTTTGACATCTGAGCCAGGTCCCATAGCTGTAGGAAGCCTTCCTTCATGTCTCTCCCCATCATCCTCCCTGTCTCTTCATTCTTTCTCCTAGACAGCCACTCATCCTAGGTCAGCTGTCTTCCCTTGCTCTCTCTATCAGCTCACTTGGGACCAGTGGTCGAGCGCACTGGCAGGCCAGGCCCTGGCCTCCAGGCTGCCTTCCACTCACCTTCTTCAGCAGCACAAACTCGTTCTCCGCCGCTGTCCGCCTGTTTATCTCCTCCTCATACCTGTGGGAAAGCCAGGGCTCATAGGCTCACGCTCTTCATGGAGAGCCTTGGTTTTTGCCAGGAAACACCCCAATCAAGGAACAGCACACCAGGCAGGGGACACAAAAGACTGGGGGACCACCAGGCAAGGAAGGCTTCCTAGAGGAAGGGTCAGTGTGACCAAGTGTGGAGGAATAGGGTTCATGAAGAGCCAAGTTGTGAGAATGACCCATGGGAAATCTTGGAGGAAGCCTATAGAAAGCTGTTCCTATGAGCAGTGTCCCAGATCACACTTCTGTAGACTCGGAGACTCTAAAGGCATGAAAAATGTACCCAAAGTTGACTCCCCGAATCCAGAACTCTGCTCAGCTGCCTGACATTAGTCTTAAGTGCCAGGCCAGAGGCTGGGGAGCAGGGCGCAAGTTCCTGAGTTCTGATAGAATAATTTTACTAGCTATGGCCAAGAACACTTCTTTCTGATCCCAAAACTTTTTTTTTCTTGAAAGTATTTTACTTCAGATTGTAAATGAACAGCTTTCACACTGCTCATTGCAAGATCCACAGCAGTCACAAATACAGTGCTGGTCACTTGAGGAAATGAGTACACACCTCACTTTCTCCTTCCTGCTTTTTCTTTTAGAAAGATACCGTTTACCAAAAAGAAATGTCAGCAGTACAGGAAAAGCTATTTTCCCAATAAATTTACAAAAACCTACAATTCCCAATGGAATCAAGATCATCTTCCTGCTACCACTGCCTTAATATGATCACATACTTTGATTCCAAAACTTTAAAGCTAAGGTGACTACTGGGGTCGATCAGAGAACAAGAACAGAGTCCCTTCTCAACTCACTTCTTCTTGTAGTCCTCCACCACATCGCGCACGTTCCTCAGCTCCGAGTCCAGCCTCACTCTGTCCCCAGAGAGCGTCTCCAGCTGCTTCCGCATGTTGCTGATGTAGCCCTCGAGAATGGGCTCCAGGTTGTTCTTGCAGTTGTTCAAGTCCAGCTGCTGCAGCAGCTCCCACTTGGTCTCCAGCACCTGGTTCTGCTGCTCCAGGAAGCGCACCTGGAACCCCAAGCCCAGTTACTGTTGACCCCTGTCAAACCCATCATACCTGTCATCTAAGGGCATTACACAAACCACTCCTCACTGAGCTGCATCAGATGGGCAGATTTTTAGCCCTGCTCAGTAGAGAGGAAATGAGCTTTGCTTCTTTCCAAGGTTCAATAACCCATTAGTGGCTGAGCTCAGAACTGAACCCAGTCACGTGTCCCTGTAGTGCAGGCACCCAGTCACTCAGAGCCCACAGTGGCTAAACCAGAGCAGGGCATGAGCTTGCCTGGAAGTACAGGCAGAGCCAGGTCAGGTGTGTCTGCTTGGAGAGGTCAAGATCAAGGTCTGCTCTTCGTTTTATGAATGTCAGTGTGCAGGGAGGCTAGAGCCAAGGGCTTCTGAGTTTTTCAAATTCCCATCCCTGCTCCTTGTCCTCTGTCCATCTCTCAGCTGCTCTATCAGAACCTCCTACCTTGACATGAGCATGGGACATGAAGCAAGATGGACAGCCCAGCCCTTGCTGGACTGGGAAATGCACTAGAGGTGATCAGTGGATACTCCTTTTGAGGGGCATTTTTAAAATGTGACTGTAATTTGTGAACAGAGGTACATTTAAACAAGGCTGTGTTCACAAGACATGGGATTCAGCATCGGGATGGGATTATCCACTGAACAGCTGATCGCTAGCAGATCACGTAGCACTTGGTTTGGTTTCAATAATCCTGAGTTCTTCCTACATGTCCATGAGCTGATATTAACCACACCTAGGACACCACAGTGCCCGGCATGCCACTGTATGTGGCTGGGTTGCTGACAGGACTTGCCATCTCCTCTGGCTACCCAAAGCTAAGGGATGGCAGTCTTTCAGAGACCGACATTCCTCAGGAGCTGTCCAGGCATTGAGCCTCTTTCTCTGCCCCTGGACCAGAGCTGCATGTCCATCTTTCTTTCTGTGTCGCCAGATGCCCCCTCCCTGTGCCATAGAGTCTGACCAGCTCAGGCCACTTCCGTCCCCCACATTCCAATCCAGATGTGACTTGGCCTGGAAGACAAGACGCCACAGCAGCAGCCCTGACCTCTGGGGCAGAGCAGAGGGCAGGGCCTCCATGCAGAGGCAGGCTCGGCTCCAGGGTCACATAGCCCAGGCTCTAGAGCACATGGCACAGGTGGCCTGGGACATCTTGACTGTCAAGAACCAACATAACTTCCTAGTCTCTGCTCCTGAAGATGAATTCAGGAAGCTTAGGGTCCACTGTTTCCCAGCCTGTCCTCCAGATGAGCCTAGGCATGGCATTGCTCCCTATGGCTTGGCTGACCCATAAGACGAGGCTAGCTACCTGGCTGGGCTAGAGGGTTCCTTGCAGTCTCGCCAGGCCTGAAGTTTCTCTGTTCCCTGGCTTCCAGGATAAGGATGGGATGGCAACAGCCAGCCACTGTCTTGGGAGGACTTCGTGTATAGCAGGCTTTTCTAAGTGAATCCAACCCCCAGAAGCAGGTCATGATTTCCACACTAGAGATGAGGACATGGAGGCCAAGATAGGACAAGTAACCTACCCAGCTAGGCAGTGATGGGCCAGGCCTGTCTCGGGAGCACCTCATCTCCCTGGCACTGTTCTGTTCTGCCTCTCAAGAGAGCTTTTGGCCTTTGAAACAAGTGCCATAGTGGATGTATCCACGACCCCAAAGGACTCAGGGTGACCACACACCCATGCTCTTGATCCCCAGACAGACTAGGAGCCTGGGTCAGTGTGCTAGGGAAGAGGACAAGCTGCATTGCCTCTGGGGCAGATTCTCCCACTATCCCTTGCTGCATGCAGCCCGTGTGGCCCAAGACTTGAGAATGGTGCCAGGCTGAGGATCCAGAGTAAGAACCAGGTCTCATCCCCTCGGAGCTCCTGCCAGTGTTCCCATAAGCCTCTGCTAGTGGAAGCTGACTTTGTCTCTGCTTTCCCTCTTTGAAGAAAATACAGTCTTGTATGTCATCAAGATGATAGAATGCTCTATCCACAGTGTCTCCTCATGCCTAACTACAATCCCTACCACTGAACAAAATCTAATGCCCAAGAAGAAAAGAGAGTTGTTCCCAGGTCCTAGCAAACTCACCTTGTCGATGAAGGAGGCGAACTTGTTGTTCAGCGCCTTGATCTGCTCCCGCTCCTGGGCGCGCACCTTCTGAATCTCGGGGTCCAGCTCCACATTGAGGGGAGCCAGGAGGCTCTCGTTGACCGTGACCTGATGGATGCCTCCAGGTGGGCACACAGCTGGGCACACAGGCCCCAGGGCCACACTGCCAAAGATGCTGCCAGCAAAACCACTGGCCCGGTTCCGGCCGAACCCAAAACCTCCATTCTTTCCAGTGCCACTGGTCATGTTGAGGGTGATGCTCCTGCCACCTCCCAGGCTGTAGAGACTCCGACTGCCGAAGCCCCCACTGAGCCCTTTGCCCCCTGCCCGGTAGGAGGACGAGCTGCCCCCAGACAGCACTGCGGAGCAGCCGCTGAAGCCCCTGTTGGAGGCAGCTCCAGACTTGCAGGTGAATTGGCGGCTCATGTCGCTGGTGAAGATGGTGCACAGGTGCAGGAGGAAGAAGGCAAATCCCACAAAGGTTGTGCTGGCTACAGTGAGGACTGGCAGGTGCTTTTATACGTGCTTGGCACTGGGCTTGCGGATGGGCAGTAGGGAGCTTAATTCGTGGGTTTGGCCTGCCTGGGAGCAAGAAGTCATTTTCTCTGTGCTGAGCTAGAGATCGGCCCTCCCCACCTCTGAAACAACATGAAACCATCAAATTGCTGGGCTTGCAAGCCTTGCTCAGGTAATTTGGGTCTTATCTAATTAACCTGCTGTTATAAGGTAATTTGCCCCTGGCCTCAGCCTCTCCAGGGGTATGTCACTGGCACTCCACCATCTCTATCTGGATTGATATCTCTGCACACTTGGCTTCCTCCCAAGAGGCGCAAGAGCCTTGGTGGCATTACCTTAGCCAGGGTAAGCCACCATACTCAGGATCTGGGGGCTCCCACCATAGCTGTGTCTGAGCAACCCTCCCCAGGCCTCCTGGATGCATGACCTGTACAGGACAGCAGCTCTCTCTGCTATGGAACTTGGGTGGAGAGACTCCATCCTTAGCGTGGGACCTGAGCAGCCCAGTCAATGGAAACCATGTATTTATCATACTTTCTAGAGTCAGATGTCCTTCAAATACCCACAGTAAGGCAGGTGGGGTCTTAAAGGGGGAAAAGCCCTTTAGCCACTGGAAGAATGAGAAAGTGTATAGGAGTATGGAGTCGGGCAGGGACTCAACAGGCAGGAGTTGTAGAGGCCTGAGAGGGGCTGGCCATGGTGTGGGGAAAACCAAGGACAGGCTTGTGGGGAGTCCGTTTCATCATGTCTGTCCCTCTTGGCATGTTCTACTAGTGAGGACAGGAGTCAACTGTTCATGTGAGGTCACCCTGAGGCCTAACTCCAACTGTGGCTGTCAGGCCCAAGAATCTGAGAAGAGAGCCTGGCTCAAACTAAAAAGCCCCCAATGGGGTGACCAGTGAGCACCATGCAAAAAGTCCTATGGTGCCTGCCCCAGAGGCTCTGCCTTCTGTTCCATCCATCCTGGGTCTCTGGCTCCCATGTGTGACCCTCCCAGGATCAGTCTACTGCTGGCTCATCCCTGGAGAGTTCTCTCTCCTAAAGACCCTTGCTGGGATCTCATGGTAAGGGGCAGCTCTCGTTTGAATAGGGTTGGGCTGGGGTTCTGTGTGGATTAAGTAAGGGTCTTGGCCTGGAACCCATTCCTTCTCCTCCACTGCATTCCTTTCCTGCCCACTTACCCGCCATCTTGTCTCTGTGGTTCTTAATGAAACAGCAACACTGTCCTCTCCTCTTTTCTTTCCATCCCTCTTCTCCATCCTCCATCCATCTTGTTCTTTTGCCCTATTCTGTCTTCCTAGGAATCATTTCAGCCGAGGTCCAAGCCCTGCCCCCCGCCTTCAAGCCTGAGAGTCCTCTCTGCTGTACCAAAGGACAGTGACTCTGGGAGCAGCTCCCACCATGTTCCTCTGAAGCCCGTGTCATGTGCTCTCTTAGTTTCCCTTTAAAAGGACAGTAGTGGCTTCTCCAACAGAGACACCACCCAGGGTGCCCCTCCTTCCCTCCCTCCTGCTCTCCCTTTGCTCAGCCTACCCGAGCGCCCACTGCACCTTGCCCATCACTGGGGATTCAGGGCTTTGTAGGATAATGCCGAGGTCTTTCTCAGTTACTACACTGCTGTCCTGACACAATGTCCCCACTGTCGATGGCTTTGCCAGTACGTTCCTCTGACATATACAATAACACTCCAGCCCATCCAGCAACGTCACAGCCACTGCCCCTTCCTCTCTCATGGGCCCTTCCTCACCCATCCTTGCCTGCTATGGGCATCTCAGCCACTGGCCTTATCTTTTAGCTCCCTCCAAAACTGTTGTTCCCACAGACCACCTCTGACCTCCCTCACCCACAATCCCATTGCTCCTGAAACTACTCAAACCCTAGTCTCTGCCATGTACCCTATCCTCTGTCCATGACACCTGCATGTTTCCTGGACTTGGCGAGGGTCTCGTGCCCAGAAATGCCACCCTCTATGATCTGCTCAAGCACAGGACCAGATTCTGATGACCCCCCCCAGGGGGCAGTCCCCTTTCCTGGAGATGCAGCAGACAATAGGTCTTTGTCTACCTGGTGGGTCACCAGGTAGGAGCCCAGACTCCAGGAATCTGAATGGCCCTCCACCAATTAGCAGGGCTACTCTGCTTGGCCTCTCTGAGTCGAGGCTTCCTCATTAATGGGACAATGCACACTAATGCAGTGGTGATGGTGATTATATGTGTTAATCCACATAAAGTGCACCCTAAGGCTTGGTCATACTTAATGTCTGATGACAGGCCAATGACTGAAAGGAAGCAGTAGAGCAGAGCCGGATTCAACCTGTCCTCTATCCTCCTTCCTCTCCTGCTAGGCATCCAGATCAGCACATTCCCTTGAAGTAGCATCAGGCGCTGAGGACAGAGAAGAGGTGGTGATCCCATAAGCCCAAGGCTCTTCCAGACCATCCCAGATGCTGGAAAATTGACAATTACAGATAATAATAGCCACTGTCAATCAAGTACTTGCCAAGTGTAAAACTCAATAAGAAGCATTTCAAAGACATCAGTTCACATCTACTGGGTTTGCTCCATTTGTCAGATGTTTGTAGACGAGCAACAGCTCAGCACAAATGGGAATAGTTCAAAGTTTCCTGCTTTCTAAGAGCTTGTTCTCTGTGTCCCTGAGAAGGTCCATAGCAACTCACCAGGCTGGTAACAAGTCATTTTTAGTCCAGCATGAATTAGTGAATCAGATACTGGCCATTAGGAACGAAACACCCAGTGTTGTTGATGAGGATGATAATAGGGAAGGAAGCTGCAGAGTTCTGGACCACCCACAGGAAGGGTGGACCCAGGTGGGGTGCCTGGAGTGCTGATACTTAGCTAGAGGGATAAGGGAGGGAGTGAAGAAAATCAGGATGGAGCCCCAGTTCATTAAGGGTACAAAGGTCCTGCCCTTGGACTTGCAATACTTGAGAGTTACTCAAAGGCAAGAGGGGACAGAGCCTCTGCTTTGAGAGCCTCTCGGCCTAGCAGGGGAGGCACAGAGCCACCATGTCCCACCGTCCCCCTCACAGATGGCTCAGAGCAATGCATGGCCAGGCACATTGTCTCTGAACCAATGCCACTCCTCTGTGAACTGGCTGAGGGAATGTGTAAGGTTAGAGAAACTTCAAAGATATCAGGAACACCTATCTTGAACATTTGAGGAAAAATTAAGTAGCTTGTTAAATAAATTTTATCTGTTGGCTCTTGGTTTTATAACCAAAATATGTTACTTTATAGAATAATTTGTAGTTGTCTCTGTATCTGTGATGATGATCAGGTTGACACATTGTCTTTGTGTGTGTGTGGTCTTCATAGCATTCTTGGGCTCATAAGTCTCCCAAGAGAAGACCTCAGAGGAGAAGGATGAGAGAATTTAGTGTAATACAAGAAGCAGCTATTGGTAGAGAGAAAAGGTGCCAATACTGAATCCTCTTGGCTTAGAGGAGGAGGAAGAACACCAGGCATCCCACCTGGGTCAATGATGGCTGTGAGGCTGAGGGAAGCCCAAGCAACACGTGCAACTCCAGTGTGGGTAGGATTGGGTGGAGGAAGGCTAGAGGCTTCAGGAGAGGGGCAGGTGGTTCTCCGAACAAAGTAATTGTCTCTAAAATTAAAGAAAATGAGCTGGGCTATTTGGATGACATCAGCCCAGGTCCTGCCAGCCTTCCTCAGAAGATGGGCCCAGGACATGAGCACGTTGTCTGTGTGCCCCCAGGAGTACCTCCTTGCATGAGTTAAAGTGGGCAGTGCCCCCCTCAGCCTGAGCCAGCAGGGCTAACTGAAGGCCCCAGGGGCTTGGCCACAATCAGGCCACTCGGCCAGAACAGAAAAGATGCTCAGCAGGTTTGCTGCTAAGGTGAGCTCACCCTGAGGAGCTGGGGTATATAGGTTAGAGGAGTGTCCTGTTGGCACCTCTGCTCTCATCCTGCCTCCCCTCAGCACCAACTGGCTGGCAGAAAGGTGCCTTCTGAGGCAGCCCTGTCCTCTGCCTCCTCACTCAGCTCCCTGGCCAAGAGCACTTCTTTTGAGCATGACTGACCATCTCTGACCTCTGACAAAGTCTGAGGGCCTGGTCACTCACCAGCTGGGTGACTATGGGCAGGTCTTCTACCTTCCTCGGCCTCTTTCCACATCCCTGGGAAGGGGGACATAATGCCCGCTCCGCCTGCTCCCGAGGTGGATGTGAGGCTTGTAAATAATAATAATGAGATGATGGAGAGGGTAGCAGCTAACATTAGGCCGAGTTCGTGCTTCCAGCCTCAGCTCTAAGCACCTCACATATACCAATTCATTTCATCCTTACGACAGCCTCATGAGGTGCACTATTATTATCCCCTTTGCAGATGAAACACTGAGGCACAGGAAGTTATGCAACTTCCTCAAGTACTCCCAACTGGTGAGCAGCAGCACCAGGACTCAGACCTGTGGCCTGGGCCTTAGGTCTCCTAAGACTCTGGGCCTCCACAGCCCTGGCTTTCTGGCACATAGGTGTCTTGATCAGGTACTTCCCTGGTCCAGCTCTCGCCTCCCACAGCCTCTGGTTCCTCTCCTCTTCTGTCCCTCCAATTGCTGAACCACAGAGTGAAATACTGAGCTTCTCATATTCCTCTCCCAATGATGACAGCCTGTTGTAGTTGGCTTTCTCATTGCTGCGATAAAGAACCCAACCAAAGACAGTTAATGGGAGGAATGGATTTATTTTGACTTACAGACTTGAGGGGAAGGTCCATGATGGTAGGGGAAACAATGGCATGAGCAGAGGGGTGGACATCACCTCCACCACAGCACAGAAAGATGTACCAAAAACTAGCAAGGAGAAGCTGGTTCTACCCCCATCAGCCCGCTCCCAACAATACACCTACAACAAGGTTATAATTCCAAAACTGCCATCAGCTGGGGATTGAGCATTCAGAGCACATTGTTTATGGGGATACTTGAATCAACCACCACACAGCCCCAATTCCAATCATGCCATTTCATAAATTTCAATGTCATCTTGTTCAATAATAGCTCTAGAGGGGGCGTGGTCACTGGGATCAAGTGAGAGAATCATTCATTCATTCATCATCTCTGAGACCATGAAAGAAGGAGAGCCTCTGGCTGAGAGAACTACTCCTCCCTAACGACTCTCAGCATTTACCGATCAGCCCCTCTCTGCCTGGTGTCTGTCACATACAGGCACAGAGGAAGGCACAGACTGCTCTGGAGGACTTATCAGCCCAGGAGATCCTTTTTTCGTTGTTGGTATTTTTCTCAAGCCCAGGTAGAGAGAAGGTTCTAGAAGCAGTTGGGGTCTGTGCTTACATAAGCAGATTGATAAGGGGTTTGGGAACTCGAATAAGATGGACTCTCATAATCTTGGTCCAAGCTACAAGGCAGAGACCATGATCTTGGCCATGGAAGAGAAAGCTGCAGTTTGTGGGCTTTGGTGGCTTCAGCTCACCATTCATCAAAAGTGAACGGAGCTGGGTGTGGTGGCTCACACCTTTAATCCCAGCACTCAGGAGGCAGAGGGAGGAGGATCACTGTGAGTTCAAGGCCATCCTGAGATTGCATAGTGAATTCCAGGTCAGCCTGGGCTAGAGTGAGACCCTACCTGGAAAAACAAACAGCAAAAAATAAGTGAATACAGACACACAAGGCTATTGACTGCTCTCCATGGAAAAATCCTGAGACCCTGGTGGTCAGTTAAGTAAGCATTTAATCAGTAACTAGAACCTAAAAGTTCCTCATCTGGGTAGCATTCAGCTCTTGGCCCTCAGAAAACCAGCCTCTCAGGGAATCCCCAGTCGCCAAGCTTGCCCTGGACCAGTAAAATAAAGGGTAGGTTGTTCCCATCCCCCATTGGCTCTGGAAAGCTCTCCTTATCTATGCCAGACATGGGAGAGTCTGGGAGCCATGTCCAGGGACACAGTTTCTCTGCAACACTTCCAAATTCAATGTCTACTTTTTATTAACATGGTGTTGATATAAAATAAATTAACCATGCTAGGGCTGTGGAGATGGTTCAGCTGCTAAAGTCACTTGCTTGCAAATCTTGTTGGCCCAGGTTCAATTCTCCAGCACCCAAGTAAAGCCAGATGTAAAGTGGCAGATGCATCAGTGATCCCAATGTGCCTACAGCATTGGGAAGAGGAGCCAGGAGAACCCAAGGCTCATGGGCCAGCTAGTCTGACTTTATTTGTAATCTGGCAGCAGTTTGCAGTGGTGAGAGACCCTGGCTCAAAGAAGGTGGAGCGCAGACATCTCCAGGTTATCCTCTGACCTCCACATGTGTGCCGTGGAATACACACTCACCCAGGTGCACACAAATAAATAAGTAAATAAAAATTAACCATATTGCTGAATAATTCGGTATCACCCCCAAAGGGAAGCCTGCACCTGTCACCACCGTGGCCTTACTTGTTCTTCTCCGACCTTCAGCCACTACTCTGCACTCTGTCCATCTGGATTTGTCTGGCCTGGGCATTTCCCATGAATGGATCATGCAATGGATCTTTGATGTTTGATTTCTTTCAACGTGCATAAAGTTTTCTAGGTGCAATCACATCACAGCAGAAATTCCTTCTCATGGCTGAAAAACATTTCTTATCCACTGAAGGAATTTTGGACTGTTGCATTGGGCAGCCATGGAAATGTGAGTGAACATAATGTTTGAATATCTGATTTTAATTCTTTTGCATATATCGCTAAAATTTGGAATTTTAGAGTTACATGGAATTTCTGGGTCATGTGGCAAGTCTAAAGAACCACCAAACTGTTTCCACAGTGGCTGAGTCACCAGCAGCCATGTTTGTTACTTCCTGCTTTTTTGAAATTATTGTTGCTCCTACTTGGCATAAATTGATCCTAGTTATGGGTTTAATTCCCACTTTCCTAATATCTAATCACGTTGAGCATCTTGTCATGTTCTCATTGGCTATTTGCATATTTTCTGTAGAGAAAACCCCATTAAAGTCCTTTGCCCATTTCTTAATTAGATTGTCCTTTTCTTACTGAGTGATAAGAATTCCTTATATATTCTATACTAGACCCTTATTAGATAAATGATTTATAAATATTTTTTTCTCACTGTGTAAATTGCCTTTCCATTTTCTCCTTTTCTTCTCTCTCTCTCTCTCTCTCTCTCTCTCTCTCTTGCTCTTGCTCTCGCTCTCGCTCTCGCTCTGTGTGTGTGTGTGTGTGTGTGTGTTTTTTGTTTTATTGCTGTTGTTTAAGACAAGGTCTTACTGGATAGCCCAGGCTCACCTTGAATTTACAATCCTCTGCCTTAGCTTCCCAAGTGCTAGGATAATAGGCAAGCACCACCATACTTTCCACTTTTGTAAAATAATTTTTATCTTTATTATTTATTTATTTACAAACAGGGGGGTACCAGGGCCTCCAGTCACTGCAAATGAACTCCAGATGCATGTACCACTTTGTGCATCTGTCTTTGCATGGGTACTGGGGAATCCAACCCAGGTTGTTGGGCTTTGCAAGCAAGTGCCTTAACCGCTGAGCCATCTCTCATCCTGTTTTGACAGTGCCTGCTGTATAGCTTTTGCCATTTGAAACATTTCTTCTAGAGGAAGGAGCCCCCTAAGAATCCAGAGGCTCTTGAAACCCACAAGGCTCGGTGAGCTCAGAAAGCATCACACAAGGCACCTCCCAATGCTACAAGAGTTGCTGGGGAGAGAAGTCTCTGTCCAATGGAGCTGACTACAAGTGGTTCAGGGAGCTCCAAGGGGTGCAGCTTTCCTGAATCATCTCCCATGCTTGGGTATGCTTTTCAGTGATGCAGTTGCCTGTGAATCACCCATACTCCTGTAAGTTACCCCAATTAATTCACAGGTTCCCAAAACTAGACTTCTTTGGTCTATTTCCAAAGTGCCCTATTTGGGGGGGGATAGACATTTGTACATATCTCCCCAGGAAAGTTACAAACAATTCCATTTATCTTGCCTTAAAAATTAACAAAAACAGTGTTGGAGAGATGGCTCAGCGGGTTAAGAATGCTTGCTGCTTAAGCATGGGGAGCACAGACCAGAGAATGGCTGGGGCTCCTTGGTCAGCCAGTCTAGAGGAAAAACAGAAGCTCTGGTCTCAGCAAGAGACACTACCTCAAGGAAACAAATGAGTGAACAGATAAGGACACCCAGCCCAACATTCTTCTCTGGTTTCTTCACACGAGCATGGGGTGTGCACACCTGCACACACACACACACACACACACACACACACACACACACACACACACACATGAATACACTACACAGACACCACACAACACATAATGCATACAAAAAACAATTAAAATCTAGATGCATGATAAAAAGCAGGATGGAAGGGAGAATAGCCTTCTGAGAGAGGAGCTGAGACATAAGACCTTTTCAGAGCTAAAGCTTTTACTAGGAGATGTTGAGGCACTATGCCAAGGTAGCGTAGTGAGCTCTGAAGCCAGAGAGGGAGAGAGAAGACCCAGAAATCTGAAGAACAAAGCAAGGTGGTTCCTTGTATGAGGTTCAAGGAAAGGGCTGTGTCTGGGCACAGACTATGTGAGAGAAGTCTTGGGAGCAGTGGATGAGAGAGAAAGAAGGACTCTAGTACTCTGAGATCTCCAAGTAGGAGGGGCTGCTCTTTTGCCACCCTGCTCTTAGATGAGATCCAAGGCCACAACCCAATGGCATTGAATTTCCCTGGAAATAGGAGGTTGGTTATTACTTTCCTGCATGACCCTATTCTTGGGCAGTAGGGGCTTCTAAAAGTGACTACGTCTATTTTCTAACAATGTGGTGGCTCACACCTCTAATCTCAGCACTGGGAAGGCTGCTGCAAGAGGATTGCCATCAACTTCAGGCCAGCCTACTCTACAGAGTAAGGCCTTGTTTCAGAAGAGAAGAGAAGAGAAGAGAAGAGAAGAGAAGAGAAGAGAAGAGAAGAGAAGAGAAGAGAAGAGAAGAGAAGAGAAGAGAAGAGAAGAGAAGAGAAGAGAAGAGAAGAGAAGAGTCGGGCATAGTGGCACATGCATTTAATCCCAGCACTGGGGAGGTAGAGGTAGGAGGATTGCTGTGACTTCAAGGCCACTCTGAGACTACATAGTGAATTCCAGAGAGAGAGAGAGAGAGAGAGAGAGAGAGAGAGAGAAGAAAGAAACAAAGAAAGCAGGAGAAAGACTATCTTGTGACTATCTTGTTTTTGTAGTTTATGGGTTTCTGAGAATTCACTGTTAAGTCCAGAGCTGCGAAGAGTTACCCCTATATTTCTTCTAAGAGTTCTGTGGTTTTCGCTCTTATGTTCACTTGTTCCATCCATGTGACTAGCTTTTGAAGATGTGAGTGGCATGAGCGTATATCTGTCTCTCCCAGAAGGCAGCCAGAGGCCACATCCTGAGCAAACTCTGACTTGGCCTCCAGCATCCAGCAGGCTATGCACAGCAGGTGGGTCACAGGATCATCAGATGGTGGAACAGTTGGGGAGATTGGCAGACTGACAGAATGTATCTCTTATACCATTCGAGGACAGTTTATTGAATAAACAGCAGAAGTTCAAAGCCCTTAGGTTAAGCAAGGGAGGAACGACGTGGTGCCATTCTTAAAAAAAAATATTTACACTATTGTCCATGACTTCTGGCTAGGTGGTACCACCCAAAAATAATGTCAAGTCCACCATCTGAAGTCAGCTCATGGCAACAGCACTCAAGAGTCGAGACACAGCCCCAGAGAGAGGAGCAGGAACCAATCATAGTCACAGTCCTGATAAAAGGCGACATCATTTTAGTGCCCTCATCAAGGAATGTGAACTCTTAAAGAGCAGTGACCATGACATGTCAAAGAGTCAGCAAGGACGCTGTAGCCAACCACTCTGAGCTAGCTCCTGGACAGGTGACCTGGGAATGCCCATCCACTTTCTGAGGATCAGGCTCCCTGCTTGTCCCAGGGATGCAGATCACGCCTTCCCTGCAGGATTAGATGAGAATTGGAAGCACATGTAAAGTGCCCAGCAGCTTGGCACACATAGCAGGTGCCTGACAGTGGACTATAGATAATAAAGGGTGATAACATGGATGACACAGGTAACAAAAAGTCCCTTGTCTCTTCCATTTGTCTCTAAATAGGGATGTATCTGGGTGTTCTGATAATATACACATTTTCTCCTAAACAATGTGGTCATCCCACAAAGACCTTTCTGCCTGGACAGAGAAAGGTTATCTAACATCCCACCTTCTGGTTGAGGTCTGCCTCAACACACTGGCAGGGGCAGTACAACCTCTCAGACTATTGAGAACTTGAAACTAAGCACAGAACAAAACTATCCTCTTCCTTTCTTCCTCTCTCTCTCTCTCTCTCTCTCTCTCTCTCTCTCTCTCTCTCTCTCTCTCTCTGGAGATAATTAAGGCCTTGGGCCAAGAACGCAAGAGTTTGGGCTTCCAAAGCCTCCTCCCGGCCAAAAGCAGCAAGGAAAATGAGAAGTCTTAAACCCACATTGGATCTATTGGCACAGAAAGGGATTGACTATGTCAATCAGAACTTGAAAGTGAATAGTGTGTAGTTGAGTATTTTATAGACAGTTCTAAAACTCAAAGATGGATGTGGCAGGTGTCTCTGGGAGGTGGCAGCCACCCTTTCTTCCAGGCACTGAGGTGAGTTGGGTGGTGGTTTTATCTGGTGGTCTTCCTGGCTGGGGTGCTGACTGTGGCACTCCTGTCCTGGGAGTCCCTGAAGTCTCCTGCTCGTGCCCCTCGAGTCTTGGCCTGGTTGCTCCTGGGGCTGCTGGGGCTGCCGGCTGCATTGCCAGCCCCGAGGTCAGCGCTCACAGAGCTGGGATGATAACTATAGGTGCCGTAGCTGCTGCTGCTGATGACAGCTAAGGAGGGAGACAATAACTGTGGTAACTGCTGCCTCCAGAGACACCCTAGTCAATCCCACAATAATCCTCAGAAGTCGAGATACACAACCGAGGCAATGACTGAGACCTTGTCGTGTGCCAAAGTGTGTGATGGGAAGACCATACAGGACAGACATGGTACTTGTCCTTCTGGATGGGGAAGTGCCCATTCCCAAACCTTTCTCTAGGCCACAATGTCTGGGTGGAGGGGGAGACAGCAAAGTGAGGGATGGGTGTGATTTTTAGTCACTGTTTTCAGGGGACAACAAGGAAAAATGTTCCTCTGGAACCTGAGGTCTTTCACAAGGCAGGAACAGAAACTTCTAGATAAGGTGAGACAATGAGTGGAAGTAGCATCTCTATATCCCAGGGCCCCAGCTACCTGAGCCCAACCCAGCTTTCAGGTATACTCACAGATGCTCACTGAGGACGGGTTCTCACCAGACATCCTACAAGATTGAAAGTTAAAGGATGAGCCCACCAGGTGTGGTAGTACATACCTATAATCCCAGCGGGAAGCAGGCCGAGGCAGGACAATCACCATGAGTCTGAGGCCAGCCTGGACAAATGGTGAGTCCTAGGCCACCCTCCGTCCCCCCAAACAAAGGCTGGAAATGATGGTACATATGGTACATGCCTGTAATTCTGACACTAGGGAGACATAGGTAGGAGGATCACCACAAGTTCAAGGCCAGCCTGGTCTGTTTAGCAAGTTCCAGGTCAGCCAGGACTACATGGTAAAATGCTGTCTCAAAAACAAGAATATTAACCAGTGAAACCTCAGGGAAGTGTCTAGATGTGGATGAGCACAAGTGGGCTCATGCTTTTGTGTGGATCTGATTTTAGCTCATTCTCATAGCAACCTGCAGTGGAGATGCAAGCCTCCATTCTACAGAGAGGAGAAGAGGGACATTGCATGGTTTACTGGCACCATCTGGCTGGTCTGTGGCTCCACACAGCCAACTGTGTGTATGGCTAGCATCTGAAATCCCTTGAGGGAAGCTGTAGCTGAGTTTACCTGGCAAACCCTGGCTTCTCTCACTCATAGTGTTAGCAGCACTCCCATCTTCCTACTCTTAGCCAAATGGAGCACTGACAGCGATTATGCCCTGGGCACCACAATGTTGCCTCCCTCTCACCTGCACTCCTCGCCCTCCAGCAGCTTGCGGTAGGTGGCGATTTCGATATCCAGAGACAGCTTCAGGCCCATGAGCTCCTGGTACTCTCGCAGCATCCGGGCCAGCTCCTCCTTGGCCTGGTGCAGGGCACCCTCCAGCTCGTCCAGCTTGGCCCGGGCATCCTTGAGGGCACAGTCCCCTCGCTGCTCAGCATCACCGATGGCAGTTTCCAGGTTAGAGCACTTGAGAGGTGGAAGAACAGAGAGATTATCAGAACATACAATAATATTAAGAGGGTAGCACAACTCTCTCATTATACAGATAAAGCCCAAGCTGACTGCAAGGAAGAGCTATGGAATAAGCATAGGAACCCGGGGCTTCTCTGGGGTGAATGTTTAAAGGAGTTGTGATGGGAAGCCTTGAGCTGCTTGCAGGAATATAGGAAGAAACTTCAATGATGTCAAAGATCAAAGTCAAGATCTGCAGTCAAGATTATGGATCAAGTATGCCAGACCCAAGAGAATCATGCATGACGTCCACTTATGCTACCTCCAAGTATCAGAAAGCAAGACTTCTGTGGCAGGACATCTCCTCAGTAGGATACCTTCTTACTTATTAGCACCAGGAGCAAATGTGGCTAGACTCTGCCCCCAGCACTTTGCAGGGAGGTGTATCTATGTGCTCCCACATCTGGCCACGATGGGTGTCTTCCCTTACAGCCCCAGGATAGGGAACTGGACTCTGTGCTTGGCCTAGAAGCCCCCAGGCCCAGAAGGAGAAGCTCACTTCTTCCTAAAGGCAGCCCCTCAGGTCTCCATCACTGGGGATGAAACTGTGCCTCACATTCTTCACTGGGTTGCTGCCCACCTGCTTCTTCACATTAGTAATATCACAGCGGATCCTCTGGATGAGGCGGTTCAGCTCTGACATCTCATTCTTGGTGTGTTTGAGGTCGTCCCCATGGCGGCCAGCTGCCAGCTGCAGCTCCTGGATCTAGCGTCCCAAAGGCAGAAAGATGGTGATGAGACAAGGGAGGGATGGGGGACTCTGGGTGAGGCCCTGTCACCAGTGTGAGCCAGGGGTGACATGGAGTGGAGAGAGCCAGCCTCCGGGTGTCCTTCCAGCTCCAACCAAGAAATTCCTATCACTTCAACCCTAAGCAGAGCTCGTCTGTAGCCCTCCCCTCGTCACTGGTCTCCTGGCCAGAGTCTTTCTGAGCTAGCCAGGGAAAGACCCAGTTTACATCCGCTGAGCACTCTCCAGTGGAGGCCCAGGGCAGGGCCTTTCTCTTCCTGGCCCCTATGCCCTTTGAGGAAGTCCCAGGAAGAACTAGTGGCTTCTCCCATCTCTGAGCCCAGCCCTTGGAGAAAAAGGCAATGGCATGTCTCTGGGCAGGAAAGAGGGGACAGTGAGGGTGAACCACACCCATCATCCTTGCTGTTTGTTAGTGGTGTTATAGTCTGGATGAGAAACGTCTCCCAAAGGGCCTCTGTGTTAATGGTCTGGTCCTCAGATTGGCACTGTTGGGAGACTAGAACTTTGATAAGGTGAGGTCTAGCCACTTGGAGGCATGCCCTTGAAGGGGAATAGTGAGTCTTGCCCTCCACTCCATTGTTTTCCAGCTGCCAGGAAGGGAGCTGCCTCCTAAGCCATAAGTTCCCACCACTGTGTACTGTGCCACCACGGACCAAGCGACCGTGGATGGAAGTCCCTAAAACCAAGAGGCAAAACAAACCTTTATTCCTTGTAAGTTGATTTTCTTGGGTATTTTATGACAGAAATGGAAAGTTCAACAGATGGGATCTAATGCGTCTGAAAGGGGGGAGGGGCTAGAGCAGGGGTCCTTAGAGGGTCTTACCCCAGAGCCTAACTGCATCACTCACAATGCTCCTAGAATCCCATTTGCTCATGGGGTCTTCCCACACCTCCACGCCCATCAGAAAGGAGCTCATCTGTCCCTTCTTTCCCTATCTGAGCCCAGCTCACCCACTGCTATATGGTTCCATGTTTGTGGTCCTTGGCCTCCCTGTGACATTGTGTCCTCATTCTGTAAAGATGTTTATTGTACAATTGGAACATCTCACTCAAGTGCCTTCTAGAAAGCTGCCTGTCCATCTCTGTTGGATATGTCCATCCATATGAGCTCATGGTACTTTGCTTGGTGCCGCTCTACTTTCTTGGGTAGAATATCATTGAACCTTGCTGGTAACTACCTCTTGTTCAGCACATCTGTGATGCTGCTAGAGCGATGCTTCCCAGGAAGGAGGGAAACCCACCTTGGTCTGGTACAGGGCCTCGGCCTCAGCCTTGCTCTTCAGAGCGATATCCTCATAGTGGGCACGGACCTCAGAAATGATGCTGTCCAGGTCCAGGTCCCGGTTGTTGTCCATGGACAGGATGACAGAGGTCTCACTGGCATGAGTCTGGAGCTGAGCAATCTCCTGAGTTGAGGGGTGAAGACAGAGTCAGGCTGTCCTTCTCTTCCCTATCAGATTGGATCACTAAGCCAAGGCAAGGGAAGTGCCCACTGGAGATGCATCTGCAGAGCCATGGGAGAAAGGCTCACAGCGATAGCAAGCACCACACACAGCCCCTGACCTCCAGCAGTGGGAGGCATGCCCACCAAAAGGAAGAATGTGTTCCCTGCAGCTTCACAGAACCCAAGCGGCTGTGCTCTGTAGGACCTCATGGGCCTTTTATTCTTGCCTGTGGACTAGATCAACTGTTCTTATGTGCCCAAGGGAAGTCCTGTATTTCCATGGTCAGCTAATGCTTGGATCACACCTCTCCCTCCAAGCATCTTTCCTTATGGAGCTCTGAAGCCCCTCCCCTTGGTGCTCCCCCCAAGGGTCAGGGAAAGCCCTCAGATGGAGAGAGGCAGGAGTATGGGGGATGGGAGTGTCCTCACCGCTTCATACAGACACTTGAGGAACTTGATGTCTTTGTCCAGAGAGTCCACTTTGGCCTCAAGCTCCACCTTGACCGTGTAGGCTGCATCTGCATCCTGCCAAAATGCCCCACAACAACTGTCAGCACAACCCTCAGCTCACCTACTCTTCCCCCAGACCCCAGAGCCATCTGACGTTCCGTGTTTGCCAAGAAGAACGCATACGGATTGATAGTCACTTGACATTTTCTCGGGTTGACCAAACCTTTGAGAAATTTGGGGGAACAGGGACAGTTTTTCCTGTTTCACCCAAAGAGCACACAACCCAGAGAGCTGTTATATTTCCTCAGGTCCCTAGCCAGCTCCTGGCTGTGAGACATTCTTCCTATCCAATTTTCTGGAGGTCAAGACTCATCCACCCATATGCAGACCCCAGCCCTCTCTCCAGGTGGCATTGGCTGTTTCCCAGGCAGAATCGTTTGGGATGGTGGTATGAGAAAGAGCAGAGCTTGGAGGTGCTTCTCTGCTTACCTTCTTGAGTAGTACAAACTCATTCTCGGCTGCTGTTCGCCGGGTAATCTCCACCTCGTACCTGTGAGGAAGGAGAGAAAATGGCAGTCAAGAAACCTCCTCTTGGGCTGGAGAGATGGCTTAGCAGTTAAGGCACTTGCCTCCAGTGCCTAAGGCCCCAGGTTCAATTCCGCAGTACCCACATATGCCAGACCCACAAGGTGGTGGCCCTGGTGCGCTCTCTCTCTCTCTCTCTCTCTCTCTCTCTCTCTCTCTCATCTCTTTGCTTGAAAATGAATAAATAAAATATTTTAAAAAAAGAAACCTCCTCTTGTCACTGCAGGACAAGCCCTGAGCCTGCTGGAAACCTAAGAGAGTCTCAAGGTGTGGTGGCTTAAGTGTAACATGTCCCCACGGGCTTACATGTTTGAATATTTGATCCCTAGAATATGGCACTATGTGAGGAGGTAGGACCTAGCTGGTAAATGTAGAAAGAGTTAGGGGAATAGTGCCTGGTCCCATTTCTGGCCCCGACTCTCTGCTTCTTGGTTGGCACTATGAAGCAACTTCTGCCCATGCCTTTCCTACCATCATGGTCCATGATCTACCTAAAACTAAGAACCAAAAGGAACTTCTCCTCCCTTCAAATTCTTCTTGTCGGGTATTTGTTCACAGAGTGAGTGAGCCCAAAGAGGCCAGTGGTGGGAGTAAGAAGTCCTTGGGTTACCTCACTGCTCCCTGTGAAAATGCCCAGATGCCTGTGTGGCTTCTCTAACCAGCACTGGGTCAATGAGTCCAGGAACTCCTACCCTTCCACCAGATACGACGTTCTCATCACACGGGGTGCCCTCTCTCCCATGAGCAGAGAAGGCCACATGAGCTCCTGACCTTAAACTTGCTCCCTTGTTCTGCTAAAAAAATGGCACAGATTAGGTAAACGAACCCCAAACTCTTTGGTGGCCTTCTCACCTCTTCTTGTAGTCCTCCACCTCATCCCGCATGTTCCTCAGCTCCGAGTCCAGCCTCACCCGGTCCCCAGACAGCGTCTCCAGCTGCTTCCGCAGGCTGCTGATGTGGCTCTCATAAACGGGCTCCAGGTTCTTCCTGCAGTTGTTCAGGTCCAGCTGCTGCAGCAGCTCCCACTTGGTCTCCAGCACCTGGTTCTGCTGCTCCAGGAAGCGCACCTGGAACCCAAATCAACAGCCACCTGAGCCACACATGTTGTCATGCGCCCTCTGGACATGCACCATTGACTTCCCACGAGAACTGAGTTTTTGCAAAATCCTTTGGGTCAAATTCTGACTCTCTACCCTTGGAGACCCTTTACAAGTGCTCATTCCCTAACCTTCTGGTCTACCAGCCACCAAGCACTTGCCCTTTACGACTTCCCTCTACCATCAGAACCTGGTCCCAACAGATGTGCTCCTTTATGTCTCTGCTATGTCTGCCTTGCAGTGCTGAACCTCGTCCCTCTGAACAGAGCTCGATCCCCTCAGCCCTTTGTGTTCTTTAGAGTTTGAGGGATCCACCCAGATATCCCTTAGGATCCCACTACTTCTTTCCCAAAGTAGGGCTTCCCCATCCAGTTTTCCACCTCCACTTATAAGATCCCCACCCCAAACGGCAGCTCATTCTTCCTTCTGCCTACCTGGCACATCTGTTCTCCTCTGGTGATGACTGAGTCCTTCTGAGCCTAGTCACGCTCACCCATCCACATTGTCCTTGCCACAGGGAAAGTGCTCCTATGTCACTGGGCTGCCTGATTCCCTTCTACAAACCTCACCTTGTCGATGAAGGAGGCGAACTTGTCATTCAGAGCCTTGATCTGCTCCCTCTCCTGAGTGCGCACCTTCTGGATCTCGGGGTCCAGCTCCACATTGAGGGGGGCCAGGAGGCTCTGGTTGACCGTGACACGGTGGATGCCTCCGGGCAGACACACAGATGAACAGGTAGGGCCCAGGGCCACACTGCCAAACATGCTGCCAGCAAAGCCGCTGGCCCGGCCTCCTCCATACCCAAAGCTATTCCCAAAGCTGTACCCCGCAGCCCCTCGGGCACCACCGCCTGCCATGCTGAAAGAACTCCTCTGACTCCCTCCAAGACTGTAGAGACTCCGGCTGCCAAAGCCAGACCCAGCTCCTTGGCCAGCACGGTAAGAGACCACACTGCCCACAGCCTTCCTTGGCACCACTGCAGAAAGCACACTGAAGTTGCCCTTGCCACTGACGGACCTGATGTTCAGTTGCCGACTCATGATGGGGAAGATGGAGCTGTCAGAGCTGGAGAGACAGTTGCCAAGGGCTAGAAAGCACAATACCAGGACACCAGAGGGCTGCCTCCTTTTATCCCTGCTGAGCCCTGGACACCGGAAAAGGGCGTCTCTCCACTATCTCCTTCCCTTACTGAAGGGCCAAGGCAATTTGCAGAACATAGATCTAAAACCTTTGAGCAACAAAGTCTTTCTGATAGCGAGTGGAATATGCTGCTCTTGCACACTGCAGCGGTCTAATTTGGGGATTATCTGCTCCCTAATTAAGGACCTGTAGAGTTATCCCCTTCAGCGATCTCCAGCACTGCCCCCTCTTGCTGATCTACCAGCAAGGGCCAGGGTAAAATGCCTGCCTTGATCCAACGCAAGCTCCTCTGAACACCCCGGGCTTCCTCTCCAAAGAAAACATCTCATCTTGTTGAGGATGAGGAGCCGGAGTGCTTATGCAGACAAAAGAGACTTGGAATGGAAATGACTCTTCTCTATCCCCAAGGATCTGGTCCAGAAAGGAGCTCCATGATGTCACCCTCTGGGCCAGGCTAAGGACCACAGCTATCTGGCCATGGACAGGTCCAAGAAGAGCATAGAACTGAGACACAGTGCATGTCTGACCCCTCAATGAATGCTGTCTAGGAAATTTTTTGTTTGTTTGTTTTTAGAGGTAGGGTCTTGCTCTAGCTCAGGCTGCCCTGAAATTCACGATGTAGTCTCAGGGTGACCTTGAACTCTCTAAGATCTTCCTACCTCTGCTTCTTGAGTGCTGGGATTAAAGGTGTGCGCCACCCTGTCTGGCTGGTCTGTCTAGACTTTCTGTGTTGGACATGGACTGGCATATGGTGGCCTTGAAGTTGCCCTTTCAGCAGCTGCTCTTGGGCAGCTGGCATTTGCTCAGTCAAAGTTCTCTTTTCTGGCTGAGATTATCTGTCCATCCTACAAGGTCATGCAGAAACAGGAGATTAACCCATCTTCTGATGCATAGAATGAATCCTGACTAGAGTGAGTCAGATATAGGAACCCCTAAATTTCACTCCTAGACTCCAGGTGTGCTACTTGGTCAAGTTTTCTGACTACTCACTTCCAGAGTTACACAGTTTTAGGACAGAAAATATTAGCGTTTAAAAGCTGGTACTAGTAGAATAGGATATTTCAAAATTGTCTCAAAGCAAGGTATCTAGTAGTTATCCCAAAGTAGGACACTGACCACCACCATAATAGGGAGACTCGCTCAGCCCTGACCAGGCAGAGAGGACGAACTGGGAAGAGAGAAGGGGAGAAGTTAGGAGGTGGAACCAGTCTTGGAGAACCACCCCCAGGATGATGTTTTTGCAGCCCCAAGGTAACAGTTAGGTGCTCCTTCTCCAAGGACCGTGTGTCCAGTGTTCTTGGCAGAGCCTGGGCCCCAGGCACAGAGCATAATGGAAGAGGTGGCTTGTGATTTTCTAAGATTGCAAGAGCCACAGACTCAGGGGTTACTTCCTTTCTGATGTAGGAATGTCAACAAACCATAAGGTCCTTGACCTGAGCTGACCAACATATAATTCCAAGAATTGCAAGAAGCCTGCAGACCGATGAGCAGAATCTTCACTAAGAACTGAAGCCAGGGCCAGAGTTCTGGAACAACTGACAGACGCTGAACAATGAGCGGAGGTGCACTGAGGATGAGCTGAGGGGAGCTCAGTGACCCCCATCTCATCCCAGCTGCTAACCTAGACCAGCATGGGTGGAAGAGTTCCACACAGGAGCATATGGCAATGGTGGCAGCAGAAATGTCACTTGCAGTAACAGTGATAATGAAAATGCATGACACACAGACATGCACTGTGTCTCGTGCTACCTGGGATATATTTTGTTTGTTAACTTTTAGATATGCTTTCTTTATGTAGCCCAGGCAGACCAGGAACTCTGGATTCTCCTATCCTACCTCAACTTCCAAGTGCTAGAATTACAGGTATGTGTCATTACGCCTGGTAAACGTCTAATTTAACTTGTGCATGATTAGTTACAGAAGAGGAAACCCAGTTTTAGAGACCTTAAGAGATCTGCCCAAGATCACTCAACTAGTAGTCAGAGCTGGTTCAAGTGCATCTGGTTTTAAAGACTGTTCCTGCCATGTTGTCTGAAAGTTGGAGTCAAAGATGCAGATTCCTAATGTATGTGGCATGGATGGTGGAGCCTTTCATGAGACAGTGTGATGTGAGGGGGTGGGGGCTTGCCTCAGGTCAGGGGCTGCTCAAGATTAGACATCATCCTAGAGTCCAAAGAGAAAGTCAGCCTAAAGGAGGATGAGCAAGCAGAAGGGAAAGACCCCAGCTGCATATGAGAAGCTGTCTTATTCTAGGACCCCCAGGAAATGGCTCCAAAGGGGGCAATAACCCTTGCTCTGGTTGTCTGGGACTCTTGGGCTGAGTATGACCTCCAGTCCAGTAGGAGAGCCAGACCTCGTACTGGGATGTCTCAGCAGCACTCTCAAAGCAGGACAGGCTGGAGAGGACTCAGTGTCAACACACAATAGATTTCCAGGTGCCATGAAAATGCTGCAGAACGAACTGAGCCCACCCTTGCTCTGAGAAACCGCTGATGTGGGGGGGATTGAGGAGGGGGATGGGGTCCCAGAACCTTTCATGTTCATTCTCAAAGCATTCCTGAGTGCCTCCTGTGCACCAGGCCCTGCTCTGAGGATGGTCAGCAAGGGCATGATGCCAGAAGCCAGGCTGGTTGTGACAGAAAAGAGATGGAGGCGAATCTCCCGACAGTATTGATGTGATAGTGGCCACGCAGAGGTGCCCCTCCTAACTGATTCCTGGGAGATGTAATTGTAGGAATTGCCTTTGGCATATACAGTAGGCTCTCCCAGAGTTCCACCCTGCACTGGGTTGATTACCCCGTAATTATTCACCACAACCCACACCCACTCTTTGGGTTCATTGGAGTAATGAGTGTCCAAAGCCTGAAGAGATTGATTCACTGCACGGGTGTGAAACTGAACACTTGCCCTGTGACATCGAAAGAGCTGCTAACCAAGTTGAAGGAGACAAAATATACACACATGGAGTTTGTTCCATTGTGATCGTTACAGTTTTCACTCTGCCTGGCTGTATCAGCTCATGGGCATCAATGAGTGACTTAGACAAGCTGTTGAATGACTGCTCCCTGAGGAAACAGGTTCCAAAAAACCAAAAAAGCAAACATCTATTTATCTGAGATAGGGAAGGAAGGAACCCACAGAACAAATCCAGCTTGTGATTAAATCATTTCATTAGGGTTACTTACAGGAGAATGGACTATCCGTGAGCAACTGTCCCACTGAAGAGTTGTACCCCTGTCATAGTCTCCTCTTATATGGTGATGCTTGGAATGTTGAAGAAGGAAGGAGCCCCATGAGGATCTGAGGAAAGTGCTGTGAGGGTCCCCTGAGCCTCAGGAGTCCCTCTAGCCTCCCCCTCCCTCAGGGAGAGTTTGATAGGTCCAATCTTTCCAGGGTCTCGTGTGATGGTCAGGTCCAAGCAAGAAGAAACAGCTGTACTCTACATGCTATTACCGGAATTTTAATTTATAAAAATAACTACCTGAAAATATGCTTTTGGTTTATTGTACATCTTTACCAACCTTAAATTTAAAATAAAATGAAATGGAGGTTGGACTTTCTGGGCTGGGTTGGACTCTGGAAGGCCTGTCAGGGAGGCCCCAGCGAACTCCATGTTGCCAGAGAGGAAGCCCTTGTGGGCAGAGTTGGGGGAGCAGATCTGGGTCCCAAAGAAGCTAAATCCACTGTGGTGTCATCTGCCACCATCTCAGTGCAAAATATCCTAGAAGGCAAGAATATTTAACATGTAGTTATTTATTTGAGAGGGGGGGGAGAGAGAGAGAGAGAGAGGAGAAAATGGGCACACCAGGCCACCTCTGGCTTTACATGGGTACTGGAAAATTGAACCCAGGCCATCAGGCTTTGCAAGCAAGTGCCTTTAGCCTCTGAGCCATCTCTCCATCTCATAGAAGGTAAGAATTTGATTCTGCAAAACTCATCACACTAGAGAAAAATAGAAAGCAGTAATATATGGGACACCATAAGAATCCCAATATAGCCCTAATCATATCTGCTTGGTTTGCAGAGGAATTCAGAAGGCATGCTTTTCTAGCCCCCTGGCCTGCTGACTGCTCCTGGACACAGGACAGTGGTGGAAGGCAGATTCATGAGCATTCATGGAGGGAGAAACATGCTCAAAGCCTGAGATAACTTTGGAGCAACAAGACCATATGCCTTCCAGATGTGCAGGCCCTAATGCTGTGTCTCCTGCTTTCCCTTACAAATGATCTGGATGGGAAAACCTCAACCCCCCCCCCACCTGTCCTCAGAATAAAAGTGGGCCTGTTTCCCCTCCTGCTCCAAAGTAAGACAGCTCCCACAATGGAATTCACCTGCCTTCCTCCTATAGTTAGTCTCCATGTCCCCTCTCTAAACTGCTCACCGTCCTCACATGAACTTCTCTGTCTCCTGGCAGAGGAGGTATACAGATGTGAACATGAGAGGTGGGCAGGGCCTGCTGCTGCAGTTTGGCTCTCTGGACCCAGATGGCGAGGTGGAAGGGGGAGGATGAAGGGACAGCGGGCAAAAGGCAGTGTTAATAAAACGGGGAGAAGCAGCTCTGGGCACAGAAGATGAGGGCAAGCATCCCAGGTAACAAGCTGGGATTCAAACTCTTTGTTCTGGCCCAAGCATGAGGGGCTCACCAAGATGTTAGTTTCAGAACTATATCCTGGGAAGTCCCCAACAGTTGGTCCCCTGAGCAGCCCCACCATGTTATAGAGAACAGAGCACTGGGCTCCTCAGTCATTCTTAGGAGTCAATGAAGTCACTTTCATGCAAGTCTCAAGCAATCCCATGGCCTTTCTGGGGTCCTTCTAGTCCCCCTCCCCTTCACATTGTCTGGTGTTAGCATGGATTCCTCAGACTATTCAGAAAGGAGGTGGCCCATAACATCAGTTTAAATTGAGTTTCATTCACACTTATTTTGTAAATGTTTTATTGACAATTTTAAAGCATGTACATAATGTATTTTGATTATAATCCCTTCCTATCACATTCTGTTGTTTTCCCTACCCCCCCCCCCACTGAGCCCCTTTTCCTCTCCAATTACCTCTTCTATTCCGATGTCTTTGTGGGGCCCTCCTCCATCATCTGTGTCAGAACGTTGATGGACCCAGTATTGCGTAGATTTGGTGCAGGTTGTGATGGCTGCCTGGGGTCATGAATGCAACAGCCGTTTCATATCCAGAAGACAGCATTCCAAAGCACTCCTCCCCATCCTCTGGCTTTTACATTCCTTCCACCTCCTCTTCCGCGATATTTCTTGAACCTTCCAAAGGATGGTAGAGATGTCTCATTTAGCCCTGAGCACACAACAGCCACTTATTCTCAGGACTTTGACTAATTCTGAGTTTCCCTAGTAGTCGCCACCATCTGCAAAAAAGAAGTTTCTTTGACCAAAGAGAAAAGCAGCACCGATCTATGTACAAATATCTAAAGAGCAATTTGATAGCTACAACATGTCCATTCAGTCATGTATTAGGGTCTATGACCTTCCCAGACATAGATTTTTGACTAGATTTTCAGAACCAGGTCTGAATTCCCTCCCACGGAGTAGGCTCAAATCCAGAGAGTAGTTGGTTGCCCCATAATGGTTGTGCCTCTGTTGTACCGGTGGACACTCTCACCTGGATGGCTGGTTTTGTAGCACAAATGGTGGATCCACCACAAAGTAAGACAGTTCATGACTTTTCTCACCACAGCAGGCTGCATAACACTTTCCATCACGATGAACGCTAGCCAGCAGGGAGACGACTTCCAGCTCAATGCCAGCTGGATTTCTCAGTGTCCTGAAACTGAAGCATGCTACTCATTGCTTATTGATTGATGCTTATTGATGCCTATTACAGGCCCAGTGCTGGGTGGTGTGAGACCTACCAGTCAGATGGTCACCACGGTCATGACTCTCATTTCTTAGGGTCTCGTGAGTGCAGAAGACATGGTACATTAAGCCTTTATTTATGAAAAACATAATGCTTCAGTGACCTGAACTAGTGCAAACATTCATTCCTTTACCACCGCTGGTCTTGTAGAACTTTCCACAGGACTCCTACGCTACAGGGAGGAGGGCATGGGAAAGCTGTCTTTCTGCATATGCTTTTCTGGAGTCAAGGGCCTTCCCCACGAGCCCCTTCCCAGCATTAACCTCTCCTTCCTCTTCTGCAGCGGGTCAGCTCAGGGCCGGCATGCCCCCCTTTCTGTGCAGCATCTTTGTGCCATTGAGAAGTCCTAGTCCTCCCTCTGGGCAGATGTGATAGCCAGCAAGCACAGCTGGATGACAGCCCTTATTTATCCCCTCACTGTGCCCTAGAACTCGACACAACCTGAATGTCCCTCCAAAGCAGCCTGTGCCCATCTCTCTCCAGGGCAGGCTTCCAACTCTACGGGTGAACTGAAGCCTGGGATCAGAACTCTCCTTCCTCCTGCCTAGAATCCATGCATCATGGCTTCCAGAGCTCTCTCCTACCCCTACTTCCACAGGCAGCCTGTATGCTGTCCTCCCAGGCCCCCATCTCTTCTCGTAGTTCCTGGGAGGAGATGGTGGCCGAGACTTCCAGCTCACTAGGGCTCTGTTTCTCGGGGAACCCTGCCCTGTCCAGCCTTCCCTCAGGCTTGGGGATCTGTGGATTCATCCCCATTTTCCAAGTCTGGGTGTCCTGTGCCTTCAGAAAATTCTGCACTGGTCTCGCCAAGCTTATCCCAGGTCACCTGCACTGAGACCCTTACCAATGGACAGGCCCCTAGTCTTTACCAACCACTCTTTCTTTTCTCTGCTTTGAAGAAAAGGCTTTCTGAAGCCTTCGTAACCCCACCCACCACCTGCCTTGTCATTCCAAAGCACTTTCCCCTTAACTCAAATGCACTTGGGTATGCACAGGCAAGTACAGTCTTGCTCTGGATCTGTGAGATTTCTTTCCTTTGCTTGTTTCAAAATACCACTAGGCCCCTAGTCAGGACCTGATTCATTCATCTCTTTATCCCAGACCCCCTCTGGCCTCAGCCACTTTTGGAAGATGTCTATGAGGTATTTTTCAACCCCAACCCTCTTGATGGCGGGGGAGGGGTCCTTAATCTTTTGATCCTGACTGTGAAGCTATGCTTCATCCACCTCTTCTTCTGCCCATTTGCAGAGTAAACAAGCGGGGTGTGCTCCAGGCTGTAATTAAGCCCAGTCATCACTAATGACATGCTCTCTATCTCCTTCCACCCCTGTCCAAACAGGAAGGTGAAGCCCAGCTCCCCTAGGAAGACCTTGAAGTGGTGGCCAGGACTTGGGTGGGACCTATCTCAGGGGTGGGAGAATGGCCAGCCCCTTTCCTGAGCCCACATTATAAGTGAGCCTGCCAGGCCCTGGAAACAGGTGAGGGGAGGACAAGACAAGAGAAGATTACCCCTGGGCAGGAAGAGGCACGGAGGGCAGAAAAACCCAGGGGGAATTGGCAAGAAAAAGTGGATGTGAAGAGAGAACTGGGAAGTGTCTATTGAGAGAGAAGGAACCTGAAAAGTTTGGGTCAGCGGGGAAGAGGCTGGGACTGAGGAGGAAAGGGGGCTGCAAACATGGAGAAACTGCAGACTGATGAACACGTCTCCATGCAGGGACAAAAGGGACAGGTCACCTACCAGTTACAGGACACCTCCTTGCTGCTGTGGAGTGAAGAGCCCTAAGGCCCTCAGGAAGCAAACTTGACACAGAAGATGATGCTGGGAGAGATGGTTTTTAGGGGACACTATACTTTGGCAGCCACAGCTCAGGGTCACAGCAGTCTGGAAAAGTTCTAGGCACCCTTTTCTGGTACCAGGAGCCAAGTCTCTGTGGTCCCAGTCATCAGGGGCCCCCAGGAGGCATATGAAGTTTTACACGGGGGCTGCAAGATGATACACGCTGTGGGGCCAGGGCTGGGAAGCAAGCCGGGAGCTAGCAGAGCACAGGATGCAAAGAATGATGTTCACCAAGGAGCAAGCAGGCTGGAAGTAAGAACCAGTGAATGCCAGGACTGGGGCCACTGGCTCCCAGGTAATGAATGGAGCAGAGAGGCCCAAGGGTGTCATGGCAGGGAGCTAAGTACAGGGCTCAGAGGAGCCAGCAGACATGGGAAAGAATCTTCTGGGTTGGGTAGGGGCAAGGAGCATGCAGTGGGGCTGGAATGGAGCAAGGGGAACAGAGTCACCATTTGTCCAGGACTTGCTATGCCCTAGTCACTGGACTCAGTCGCACACTTTGACACATTTCATCCTCACACCAGCCTTTTTGCTTTTCCCACTTTACAAATGAAGAAATGGCAAACCATGGAGACTGAGCGGCCCAAGGCAGTTAAAAGTAGCAAAGGAAACAACCCAAGGGCTGTGTTCCCAGCTGGCCAATGGCAGCGTGTGTCCTTCCACCCAGCAGGACCACAGGTTATGTGATGGCTCAGGTCCTCAGCTGAGAACAGCTTCCATCTAGAATGTCTTGCTTCACCTGGAGTGTAGCTAGAAGGTTCTAGAATCCCTGAGATCTGGATCTAAAAGGACCGTCTTAGGCCTCGTAGGGATGGAGGAGTGGGGAACAAGAAGAAGGGTGGTCTGGAGAGATGGCACAGTGGTTAAGGTGTTTGCCTTCAAAGCCTAACAACCCAGGTTTGATTCCCCAGTGCCCATGTAAAGCTAGATGCCCAAAGTGGCTCTTCACCTGGAGTTCCTGTGCAGTGGTAGGAGGCCCTGGCATGCTCTCTCGCTCTCTCTCTCTCTCTCTCTCTCTCTCTCTCTCTCTCTCTCTCTCATTGCAAATAAGTAAATAAAATATTTTTTAAAAAAATTAAGAAGGAGTCAGACATGGTGGTGCATGTCTTAAATCCCAGCACTTGAGAGGCAGAGGTAGGAGGATCACCATGAGTTCAAACCAAGCCTGAGACTACAGTGAATTCCAGGTCAGCCTGGGCTCAAGCAAGACCCTACCTCGAAAAAAAATTAAGAAGGGTTTTGGTCCTAAGCCTCTTAAAAGAGGTCTGCATCAACCCGCAGTGAGGTGTGGACACTTCATTAGAGGAAGTGTTACAGGGAAGAGGTAGGGAGGACCCTCGGCTTTCTGGGGGCCCTGGAAATAGTTGTCAAATAATGTAAAGGCAGACAGAATGGTGTTACAAAGGACTATAATTCTTTGGGTGGCTGAGTAGATGGAGCCCTGGAAGGAAATTGGAGGTACCTGATAAAGGACAACTCAAGCCCCCAGCAGCTGCCTTATGGGATGTACAAAGTTCCCCATCTCCAACAATTCATCTCCTTCTACCACCTCCTCCAGGAAGCTTTCCCAGGCTGCAGTGTGCATCTCAGGTGCCTCTCTTCCTCTGCAGCCCCTTGATTGTACCTCACCAGTAGGTCCTTGCCTGGTTTACCAGCAGCATGAGACCAAAACAGTTCTCCAAGGGCTCCCCTTGCAGCCAAGCTTGCACACAGAGCTTGTGGCCCCTGGCTGCCACACTCCCAGGATCTCTGGTGCATCACTAAGATCCTCAGCACTCTGATAAAAAGCTGTCTGAAGGCACGAGCTCTCTAAAGGTGAGGAGGTGCAGGAAGCAGTAGCTGCCACCCCTACCCCCTCCTCCCTCCTGTAAGAGAAGTAGGGAAGACAGGGAGAAGAGACAAGAGCCAGGGCTTTGGCACGGAAGAGGCCGGGGCCAACCTTGGCATGCCAGGGAGTCAACAGCACCTCTTCCAGCTGGCCCCTCCACTGTGCTATGCAGCCTTCCAGGATCATCCCCAGCCTTACTTATAAAGGAAGTCTTTTCTTCAGAGCCATAGTGGGTGCAGTACCTAGAGCCTCTGGCAGAGGGCAGTGTGTGCATAAAGTAGAGGCACCCAGGGACTTGTCCCTGCTGGATGGAATGTACTTGAGTGGACAGACAGACTCAGTGGTCCACAGCCCCCAGCCCTGTTCCAGCTGGTTTCTGGGTGAGTCCTTCTGCTATCAAAGTCCTTGGGCATGAACCAGCACACAGCCGACAAACACCAGTTAATAATACATTCATGCAGGCAGGATGCAGTGGCCCATACCTAGAATTCTAGCATTCAGGAGGCAGAGAGCAGGAGGATTGTTGCAAATTCCAGGCCATCCAGGACTACCTAGGGAAAGCCCGTCCCCAAACAAACAAGCATACAGACAGATAATACTGTGAAGCACTTCAGTTTGGGTCAGCAACAGCCAATGTACACCTCAGGGATCCCATAAAGTTAGAAAAGACCTAAACAAGGTCTTTCACTTTATGATGTCCTAGCCACCACCGAACAAACTGTTAAGTTCATGACAAGACTGGGGTACATACACCTAAGAACAGTAGTATAGCACACACACTTATGTACAATACATAATACTTAATAAAGACAGCAAACATATGTTCCTGGTTTCTGTATGGACTGTACTACATGTTTTCTCATTCTCTTACAGTGTACTTCTTATTACTAGCTATAAAACAGCACACTGGGGCTGCAGAGATGGCTCAACAGTTAATGTGATTGCCCGTGAAGCCTACTGACCCAGGTTCAATCCCCTAGTACCCACATAAAGCCAGAAGCACAAAGTGGCATGTGCATATGGAGTTTATTTGCAGCAGCTAGAGGCCCTGGTACACCCATTGTCTCTGTCTCTCTTCTCTCTGCCTCTCTCGCTCTCTGCTTGCAAATAAATAAAAAGATATTTTTAAAACCAGCACACTGTGGAGACGCAGCAGCAGCCTTCTGGCATGGAGAAGCCACCTTGCATGGTTGACATGTACCATCTAGGCGTGTGTATGTGCACTCCATGATGTTTGCACAATGCTGGATTACGTCACCAAGCAACACTTTTCTGGAAATACCTTGTCGTTCTATGCTGCACGGCTGTAATCACACAGCAGTGAATGCACAGACTGCAGCCGGCATGCTTCCCTCCCTTCCTGGTCTCGGGAGTCCTCCGTGGCGAGCTCTCTGATAGGTAAGGGTGTGTTGGAACTGGGAACATAGACTCCAGACTCCACTAAGCATCAACTGCTTCCACAGCCCCTCCCTCACTATGTGGCTCTCAGTGATCCCAATGTCTCTCAAGTGAAGTGGATGAGGTAACAGCTGTGACTTCTAACTATGACTTATGTCTGTTATTAGATTAGCCAGGTAGACAGTGCATGTAGAAAGAAAATGAATCCCACTTCACAAGGATGCGATCTTGCACTGGGCCATAACTAGCAATTAAAAGAACTAGACTTTAAAACCAGAATGCCATATCCAATGAAACGGGTTGCCTGATAGTCCTGGCTTCATCTGTTTTTAAGAATCAGTTTAGCACCTGTCCAGGATGAAAGGTCTGAAGGGTCTGAGTTTGGATAGACAACCACAGAAACCGCACACACATGAGCTCACAAGAAACAAATATATTAATGTGATTTAGCATTTGATTTCCAAGTCATCAAGGTTTCATGTGTATATTGAGCCCCCCCCCCCACCTATCCATCAGAGTTGGGTCACACTCAGCTATGCTTTCCTGTAGGAGTCTGAACAAGGGAAATTTGGGTAGAGAAGAGGACAGACACAGGAGCTGCTGCTTTGTCACAGCAAGAAGAGGAAGCACAGGTTTAAGGAGGTTCTACAGATGCGCAGCACCATCCAGTGCTCTGAGGAGATCTCTCAGCCCTCGGAGCCCTGGCTTGCTCACCTGGGGCAGTCGTTGAGTCAATAACTAGAATGTTCCTTCTCCTTCCATACTGAATGGCATGACAGATTCCACTAGAGAGACCAGGTGACACTTGAGCATGGCCACAAAGGTGAGCAGATTTCCAGTGCATGGGGAATGGACAGTATGGCTGAAAAAGTTGTATCTGCAAGGACTCCAGGTGAGAAAAGCCTGGCCTGCTTAGAGAATGGTTGAAGGGTCAGGGAGGACTATGGGAGGAGAGGTGTCATGTGTGTCCTGAGTGCCACCCTTGAGTGAGGCTCATGCTTGAAAGATGGTCTTGCTTAGGAGGATTTTGTTCAAATCAGAGGTGCTGTCCAACCAACAAACCAACATTCTTGCAGAAATACACATGCCTACAAAAAGCACCTAAATCTGCCCCTTATGTCATGAGCTTTTCTTTGGGGGATAGATCTCACTCTAATCCAGGCTCACCTAGAATTCACTCTGTGTTCTTAGTTGGGACTTGAACTCATAGTGATCCTCCAACCTCTGCCTCTTGAATACTGGCATTAAAGGCATGTGCACCACACCCAGCACCACTAAATTTTTCTTTAGAGCAGTTAACACTGCTGTTACGCCACATTGCAGATTGTCTTGTGAGCTTCTAGTCTTTACTGCCCCTGCTAGACCTTGAGCTGCATGAGGTCTCTGCCCATGTTGTTTGTTTGGGAGCTCTGGTGCCTGGACAATGGTTCACTCAATACTTGTTACATGAGCTACTGTTTTGTACAATAGATGCAGCCAGAAGCTTCCTGCTTTTGGGTAAAAGAGACCTCCTTGCAAATAAATAAATCGAATATTTTTAAAAGCAGACTAAGACGAAATGGCATTGATGGTTTATTATAGGACAATCAGAGAACTGGACACAATCCCTGTCAGAGGACAAAGAAAGCCCCTTGGCAGTGAAGAGCCAAGGAAGGCACAGGGAGAGGGGCTAGGGGAAAATATCCTGGGTCTAGGCTTCATCTCTGAGTTGGGAGCAGTTATCCAAAGAAAAGTGAACAGGATGACGGTCACCAAGAGAGCCCATAACTGGTCTTCCTGAACTGCCCCACTGAGGCAGCAGGTGGAAGAGGTGGGGTTGGGTGGTTATAGAGGAAACACTTCCAGACTTAGAGAGAGGCCCTGGGAGGTAAGGGGCAGAGAGAGATGGGGTCTGCAGCCTTCTGCTCACAGAGCACCACCTGCGTCATCTGGAAGCCTTTCTGGTGGCAGTGCTGCTGCCCGAGGTTTTGGCATGGGGATCTTTGAGGGGCTCACTGCCACAGCTGCCTTTGGTCTTAACCTCCAGGGACACAGGCCTGTAGCTATAGCTGCTGGAGGCTCCAAAGCCCACGCTGAAGCCAGCCCCTCCTGGTCCTGCATTGGTGCTGCTGATGACAGCTGAAAGAAGTAAGAGAAGACCCCAGCATCAGTTAGCTCACATCCCAGTCAGAGCCCCTCATGGGGCATCTGTCCATTTCCTTAGCTTACTATCTCTTGAATTCCAATCAAATTTGGCTTCATTTTGCCTGTACTTAGTCCCATATAGTAAACCTTTCTCCAGAGCTCTGTTCTATCAGCATCAGACTTTAAGCTCCCATCAGACAGGGCTCTGATGGCAAGTTCCCCCATGGGAAGAACCAAATGAAGACAGACACTTCAGAGGGAAGCATCTCTGCTATTGATGCAGAAGTGGCTTCTGGGAGAATCCCTGCCTCATATATATATATATATATATATATATATATATATATATATATATATATATGGCACCTCCTCCAGGCTTCAGACCTAGAGGAGATTATTTCAGCTCCATGTATTCATTCACAGATGTCCAAGTCCTTCAATCCCCCTTCCTTCCACCTGAGCCCTTTCTGTTGGTGTGGCCTCAATAGGAAGAGCACAGCCATCAGCAACATCCTCTCCCTGGACTGTTGGAATATTCCCTGTGGAGTATCTCAGGACCTTTCTGCAGGTCCACTTTGGTATTTCATGGTGTTATTGTTCTCTCCCCACTGCTTCCGCTTGGGAACTAAAGCCGACCCTTCTCATTTCTCTCTTGTGTCATGAAACTAGAGTGACTTGGGCCTCTAGCAAGGTGACCAAGAGCAGAATGAGATGTGCAGGCACTTACAGATGCTCACGGAGCTTGGGTATTCACCAGACATCCTGCAGAGGGAGAAGAAACAGGTAAATCCTCCGTAAACAACTGCCCCATCTATCCAGGGAGTCACTCTGGACTCAGCCCCTCCTCTCAAAATGTGCCCCAACCCACCCCAGGCTTTCTGCCCATTTGGTGGAGCCTCTCAAGAAAACTGCTTCAGGATGTCACCGTGGGCTTTGGGAGTATCTGTTATACAGGAGAATTGTGACTCCATCACCCTCTAGATAATTAAGAAGAATGAGCCCACATTCTCACTGAGCCCCAGACTTTGCCAGAATGACTTTGAACTTGGATGACTCTTGGAGGTCACCTTGCCCCTCCCTCACTTGCTGGCATTAGTACTTCCTCTCCCACCATCTCTTAGGGACTTCTACATCTCGGTCCATCTTGCCTTCCCCAACACTGATCAAGCCCATTTTCTGTCCGGTTTTACTTCCATAGGACCCAAACAGAATCAAACTGTTTGATCTTCAGCCTTCTTATTAAAGCAGAGAGAAAACTGCCCCAAACAAAGGCTCCCTGCCCCTCACCGGCTCTCCTCGCCCTCCAGCAGCTTCCTGTAGGTGGCGATCTCCACGTCCAGGGCCAGCTTGACGTTCATGAGCTCCTGGTGATCCCGCAGCATCCGGGCCAGCTCCTCCTTGGCCTGCTGCAAGGCACCCTCCAGCTGGTCCAGTTTGGCCCGGGCATCCTTGAGGGCACAGTCACCTCGCTGCTCGGCATCGGCGATGGCTGTCTCCAGGTTGGAGCACTGGGGGGACAAACAGATTCCTCACTTCATATCTGAGATCCTGTTCAGACAGCCTCCTCTCATGTGATGCTTTGGGGTCCTGTTGGTTGGCCCAGCTTTGCACATCCCTAGTGGTGAGTCTTTCTTTCCCCCTGACACCATTCACCCCAGCTCAGGCCTCAGCAACTGATGGTACAAGTCTCCACCTAGGATAAGAGGGGAAGGGAACCTAGAAGATGGGCTGTCTGGCTGTGCACCCTGGCCCTGGCCCACATAGCCTGAAACATTATCTGAAATACCAGGACAACCCCAAATGAAAGTCTCCAAGTGGCTAGACTCCTGATGCTCTACCGTGTAAGGCTACCTTGGGAGAGCCTATGAGTTGTGATGGGAAAATGGAAGTTAATAAGTAAAATAACAATAACAAAGAAATGGAACTCGCCTAGATGTCCATCAACAGATGGGTCATGAAAATGTGTCATGCATACACAGTTGAATTTTATTCAGATGTAACATGAAACTGAAATTTTCAGGAAAAATGAATGGATCTGCAAAGTTTGTATTAATCAGGAGGCTAAGAGATATGGGGGAAATGAACAAAAACAATCTTTTTCATCTGAAAATGCCCTAATGAAACCAAATGTTTTGTATATCAATTAAAATTTTTAAATATCCAGGCATGGTAGTTTATATCTTTAATCCCAGCACTCAGGAGTAAGAGGTAGGAGGATTGCTACGAGTATGAGGCCAGCCTGGGACTACAAAGTGAATTCCAGGTCAGCCAGGGCTAGAGCGAGACCTACCTTGAAAAAAAATTAAATATTGGGCTGGGGAGATGGCTCAGAGGTTAAGGTACTTGCCTGCAACTCCCAACCACCCGAGTTCAATTCCCTAGCACCCATGTAAAGCCAGATGCACAAAGTGGTACATGTGTCTGGAATCCATTTGCAGAGGCTGGAGGCCCAGCACACCCATTCTCTCTGTCTGTCTCTCTTCTATCTCTCTGTGCTTTCAAGTAAATAAATAAATATATATTTTAAAAAATAAATATCTGTCCAATAAACCTGTCACACTGAGACTACCCTCCACCCCAATCCCACAAAAAGTCATACAAAGAGGCAAGGATGGGCTTCAAAGATTCTTTTGTATAATAATAAGCAGGCTTTCCAGATACAAACCCCTACCATTAGGTAGAATCATGTAACTTGACTGAGGATCCCGCAGATGGGGCTGTGCGGGTTATGCTTGGGAACCCCTGGAAGCTTCTGGAGCCTTCTAGCCTAGACGTGTTCTGGACACTCAGCTAAAGCTTTGCTGGGATGGATCTAAGCTCCAGCCCCTCTTTCTGGAAATCCCTCTTCCAGTGGGTCAAGTTTGCTTGACACTAAAAGAAGCACCAGCTAAATCTGACACCACATGCATTTCTAGAATGTTCTCCACCTGTCGCCTCCTCCTCTACCTGGAAGCCCCTAGCACTGCCAACAACCACAGGGTTTGGGCTGAAAGGCTCACAGTCTTGAGGAGATTCCAGGGACCTAGTTGCCTGACCATAGAAAACCAACAACCTGTCATCCTCAGGACTGGAGAGACCCAGTCACTCAGGAGGCAGCAATCACCTGTCACCTGAAATCAGTCAAGCTGTCCTTGGCTCTTTTTTACTGAACAAGATTCCCAGGGTGAATTGGGGGATGCCTAAAGCTTGGGTCTTGTGAATGCAATGAGCTAAAAAGACATGAGACTAGGACACTTTCAGACATCACATGGACTGAGGGACACCAAATGTCAGGAGACTCAGATGTGACACAGTGGGCTTATTCTTTGGTGGAAGAGGTTAGAAGGGCAGGACATCCCCTTGCTGGGGCCCTCAAAGTCCATGAGGGGGACCAAGTGTCATAAAGAATCCCCACATGTTCCCTGACACAGAATGCCAGAGAACAGTGGCATTCTGATCTCAAAAGGTCACCTTCCAGTAAGAGCCTGGCTCAACTATGAGCACCCAGCATTGCACCAGGCAGACCCCAATGTCAAAGCAGAAGAGAATCTCTACACCAAGTGTTCACCTGCATTTACATCAGCCTTGATTAACCAAAAAGTCATGAGTACTTATTCAATGCGCGCCAACCACAGGATAAAGAGATGGATGATGGAGAGAAAGGCAAGGAAATGGGGCATTTTGACCTGTCAAAGAAGCTGAGAAGCACAAATCCTTGCATTTGGCTTCCACAAACTTTGAAAGCTCATAGTTTTGTCAACTTCAGAACCAGAGCTGCTTTGGCTCCATTCACATGCTCCCAGAGAGGGGGTTGCTGGGAGCAATGCCCTCCACACACCAACAATGGGAAGGACACACCAGTGCAGGGCTCTGAGCTGAGCCTGGGACAATAGACTGCTTCCTCCTCATTCTACTCTAAGCCAACAACAGATTCTTCTTCCTCCAACAAGGAATGACCAGGGAAACCTGCCAATGCCTCCCTGGCCTACCGCATGATGAGTTATGAAGGACTAAGGAGAGGATCCTGTCTTATGTCTTACCCTTTTTGCCATATCCTGTCTTGTCCAGACTGATGCTGGATAAGCCTCATTTGCTGAGTCACTTCATGGAACCCACCTGCTTCTTCACGTTCCCTATCTCTGAGTGGATCCTCTGGATCAGCCTGTTGAGCTCCGTGATCTCAGCCTTGGTGAGTTTGAGGTCGTCCCCATGCTGGCCTGCTGTGATCTGCAGCTCCTGGATCTGAGGTTGGAAGAGAGGAGAACAGGAAAGTTAAGAACTTACCCTGGGAGGCATACTCAGTATTTGGAGGAATGCTCAGAGTGGGGAGGAATTCTCAGCATGGGGAGGAGTGCTCAGCATGAGGACTATTCAGCGTGAGAAATGCTCAGTCCGGAAGGGATGCCCAGCATGTGCGTTCTCATTATTAAAGCAGTATAAGCCCTAGCAAAGGAGGGAGGGAGGGGAAGAAGAGAGAGGCTGAAAGGGAAGGTGAAGCATCCCTTTTCTCCTGGAGAGAAATGGCCCTGCCCTAGTTCAATAGGATCTTTAGGTTCTCAAACACAAGAACATGTTTCAGTCTGAACGATCAATCTGGCTTCATTTTGCCAAAACTGTAAACAGGAAGAAAATCTGAGCTCTGTGGATTACTCACAGAAACTGTCTTATCAAGGATGTAGCCAATGTGGTCTCAACCGTCTGGGAAAGGCCATGGCAATAAAGAGCAAAACCCAAACCCGAGGTTGATCTCCCAAGACTACAGACAGATGTTTCTCTGAGGGCCACTCCAGAACTAAGGGGATCTCCCCTAAGCCCATATGCACAATGTATGCATGGAAGACTGTGACAGCTGTGGTTTCACACCTGGCACCCAGCTCACCTTGCCCTGGTACAGGTCCTCGGCCTCGGCCTTGCTCTTCACTGCCACCTCCTCATACTGGGCTCGGACCTCAGTGAGGATGCTGTCCAGGTCCAGCTGCCGGTTATTATCCATGGACAGGATGACGGACGTATCGCTGATGTGGGACTGCATCTGAGCGATCTCCTGGGGGGAGGGGACATGGAGGAGGGAATCCAGTTAGGGGGTGCCCCTTCCCCTCCTTCCCTGTTGCTGACCAGCCTCCACACCAGTGGCTGCATTGAGCTCCCATCCCAAGTGCTGGCCCTTCTCTCTTCCTGAAGCCTCCTACCCTTCAACCATCCTCCAAGCCAGCATATGCCACACTCTGCCCACAGTCAATTCCAAACTCATTAGGTAGCACCCAGACCTCAGGGGACTCACTTGTCACCTTTCCTTTCCCATGCCCCCTCTTCTCCAGATTGCTTGCAGTAATCTACTGTACAAGACGTATTCCCTGCGAGCCCCCTCAGGTTTACATGCCTGCCCTCCAGCCAAATGCGGTTCCTCCTGTCCGGCCTGGAGGACAGAACCATTGGCTCTCCATCACGACCTCCTCAAAGCCTGGATCCTTGCTTAGTACTAAGTAGGGCTTCAATTCAAGGCTTCTGCCTCCCAACCCTTGATCTGCAAGCTATCCAGGTCAGGTTACAGGCTAGAGGAGCCCAGTAAAGTTCTTACCCCTTCATAGAGGCCCTTGAAGAACTTGATTTCATCTGTCAGAGAGTCCACCTTGGCCTGGAGCTCAACCTTGTTCATGAAGGCAGCATCCACGTCCTGGAGCAGACACGATGGTCGGGCTACTCAGAGACCAGCTGCCTGCCTTCCCTTCCCGCCCTCTCTGCTGGCTTCAAGAAGGGCCCAGCCCTTGAGCACAAACCAACTCAAGAGAGTGCAACTGAATGCCAGAACACCATGCTGGCGAGCTCTAGAAGTAGCAGGAATCCCAGGCAAGGGACTTAGAGGGGGAAGCTGAGAAGTTTGAATTCCGAAGAACTGAGTGGCCTGAAGAGTCCCTTTCTAGACGGTCAGGAACCACCTTGGCTTCTTCCAGCTCTCCCAACAGCACACCCCTTACCTTCTTCAGCACCACAAACTCGTTCTCAGCAGCCGTGCGTCTATTAATCTCCACCTCATACCTAGTAGAGAAAACAGCATGGCCATGGATGAGTCAGTGCTGCAGCCTCTCAGAGCACCAGATAGTAAAGTGAGTCACTCAAGACATGGCTGATGGCTGGTGGCTGGGGCTAGAGTGCTCACTCGCCTGCTGTGCTTGGGGATCTAGGTTCGATCCCAATACCATTAAATAAACCAGCACACAAAATGTGGTGGGATATTTTCTGAGATTATCACATTTTTGTTCCTTTTTTTTTTTTTTTCGAGGTAGGGTCTCCCTCTAGTCCAGGCTGACCTGGAATTCACTATGTAGTCTCAGGCTGGCCTTGAACTCACTGCAATCCTCCTACTTCTGCCTCCCAAGTGCTGGGATTAAAGAAGTGTGCCACCACGCCCGGGCTATCACATTTTTTTCCTAGTGAATCACAGGGAAAACAGTTTATGTGATTTATTCTAGATTTTTTGTGTAGCTCAAAAGGTAATTTAAAATGTATTAAGTCTCATTATATAATGTAATGTTTATTTCTACTCTAGCCTTTAACTCATATTATTTTATAAAATATTTAATATTTACCTCTTCTTAGTAAAGATAAGTGCATATGCTAGTTGATAGACTAATTAGTTTTGAGTACTTTACATTTTTCTATTTCGTAAGATACACAGAAAACTTTTGGTCATTATGACAGTCAGAATCAATAACATTACTTACAAATAGTTTTTCATTATTTACTTCTGGAAGTCATACACCAGAGTTCAATACACAAAGAAAAACAATGCAGCCTACAGCACTACTGATCTTACAAACAATTTAACTTTTAAGTGCTATCATAAATCACATATTTATTTATCTTGTTTTATAGCACAAGTATGTTAATTATATTAAATATACATCTTTTAATTTTGACTACTTTCAGTAATCTACTGTACAAGATATATTCCTTAGTTTATAGATGGGTGATTTTTATGCAGTCCCCACATGTACATATTCAGGCCTTTGTTTGAATTTAGAAATGAAGTTAACTTGTTCTCTAAAAAGCAACTTGAACTGGGCATGTCAGTGCACACCTTTAATCCAAGCACTCTGGAGGCAGAGATAGGAGGATCTTGTGAGTTTGAGGTCAGCCTGGGCTATAGAGTCAGTTCCAAGATAGCCTGGGCTAGAGTGAGACCCTGTCTCAGAAGAAGAAAAGGAGGAGGAAAAGGAGGAGACAAAGGAGGAGGAAGAGGAAGAGGAGGAGGAGAAAGAGCCAAAGGAAGGGTAGGAAGGCTTACAACACAAACTTCAAACTTCAAGACACAAAACAGCATTGATATTCATGATTTTGCAGGTGCCTGATAACAACAACACATAATGAGAGGAAAAGATGATGACACCAAAACAAAACAGAGACTAATTGAGAGAGGGAAGGAATATGGTAGGAGGGGAGGGAATCATAATTGTTTATGATCTATAATTATGGAAGCTATCAAAACGTTTTTAAAAACCTAAATAAATAAATAAAGGAGTTCAAGGCTAGGCACCCCCCCCCCAAAAAAAAAGAAGAATAAGCTCTTATGTCTCTGGTTTGACAATGAAAACTGGCTTTCCTAATGAAACTACATGACTTTTTAAAAAATAACTTTATTGATCTAAATGTGTAGCCCCAAAGTTCAAAAAAAGTGTGTGTGTGATGACACACACATGTAGAATCACACTACTAAAAATAAAGAATTGGACTGGGGAGATGGTTCAGTCGTCAAAGGCACTTCCCTGCAAAACCTAACGTCTGGGTTTAAGTACCTACTTAAAGCCAGATAGACAAAGTGGCACATGCATCTGGAATTGTATGTAGCAGCATAAGACCTGGTGAGCCCATTCTCATTCTCTCTCTCTCCTTGCAAATAAATAAATAAAGATGGAAAGAAAGAATTAATGAACATGCCTTGGTTACTAACAGTGATCTTTTGGATTCAGCAAGATTTCTCAAAGAACAGAGTAAGTTGTATCAACAGTGGTTATTTGATCAGTCTTGGTAAAGCTATGTAGGAATTTTTTCTAAAATATGGAAGATAAATAACTTTATTCACTAGGAAACAAACACTTTTTGTAAGTCAATGGTTTTCAAATTTTCATTTTGAAGGGATGGGAAGAAAGGAAGGGAGGGAAGGAGGGAAAAGGGAAGGGAAGGAAGGAGGTAGGGAAGAAGGAAGGAAGGAAGAAAGGGCCCTAAACTGTCAAGTGAAAGACCATTAATGATGTCTCATTATGTGGTTTTGACAGGTAAGAACTCATTGAAGAAATATAGGCCTAGTGTGGGGAACTGTGGTAGTTTGAATGTATGTCCCCCATAGACTCAGGTGTTTTATTAAAGCTTGGAACTTGGATCTCCAGATGCCTGGCAGGAGGAGGTGTCTCTGGGGGCAGATTCTAGAGTCCAGCCCCAAGCTATATTTGTAGGCATGTAGGTGGATCTGATTTCCAGCCCAAAGGTATGAGGAGAGGTTTGAACTCTGCCTGGGTCCCCCCTGTTGCTTGCTACCCCCTCCACCATTATGTGTACACTTGTTGCTTTTGGTATTTGTTGGCTGGTGATGGTTTCTCTCTGCTTGGATGTATAGAAGCAGCTTTTTCTGCCACTGATGGAACTTTCCCTGGATCTGTAAGCTGGAAATAAATCTTTTCCTCCTCTAAACTTGTGACTGGTTTGGATGTTCATCCCAGCAATGTGAAGCTGTCTACAACAGGAACTCTGTAAGCATCCTGTCCCTTCCACATGAAGCAGAGGCAGATAAGGAGCGCAAGGAATGAGGCAGCTATGGAGTGCATTAGAAAACACAGGCTATGCAAGAAAGAAAAGCAGAGAAAGAAGCAGAACCAAGTAGCACTGCTCTCCCCAAACCCCTTCAATTAAAATCTAGTCATTTTTAAATCACAGTCATAAAGTTTTAAAAAACTTATGCAAGAATGAAAAATTATAGATGTAGATAACTATTTCATTCTGGCAAAAATTACTATTCATTTACGCCAACTGGAGGAAAAACAACACCATCCACTCATTAAGAAATGCTTTTTCAATGCTTCATAGTTTGTTTAGTACTTATTTAATAAAATTAGTGATACATTTTGTTATCAGCCCAGAATAATTTTTTTCTTTTTTTTCTTTTTTCCAGAATAAAAATTTAAACACTAGAAAAATCGTGATTATAAAAATTAACATTCTAAAAGTTCAAATTACATGCTTATTTTAATGAAAGACTTAGAGATATAAAACTATATTGAACTGTAATAAAAGTTCAAGAGGGATGTGACATGAAGATTAGAATTTAAGGGGGATAAAGATCCAGGTTCATGATATTTACCACAAAGCTGTTTATTATTAACCTTTGGGATGAAGGATGGTGGACTTTTCAACAGCCAGGGCACCAAGGTGCAGTTGGGTTCATTTAAAGAATGATGCAGCCAACATAGATTTATGTGGCAAAATACACACTATGCTTGAAATCATTTCCTTTGCAACTACTCAACTGTATAATAAACTTTAGGTGACTTTTTAAATTGTGAAGACTATATTTAATTGTTAGGGGCTTTAAAAAATAATGTAAGTAGTCTATAAGAAACACTTCAAAGTACCCAGTGATGCCTAAGATACACTTCTAGACAATCCTATTTAACAGAACAATAAATACACCAAAAATGCCAACTGGAAGATGACTTCTGATGAAGACATCTTAGGAGATATCATAAAGGAGGCAATACACACACACACACACACACACACACACACACACACACACACACACACGTCATCATCATCACCTTCTCTGCTAGGCAGAGCTCAGGACAAGGTTCTGCTTTAAGGCAACCTCAGGATGCAGGTGGTCACTGAATGTGGAACAAGAAAAGAACTCAGCTCTGACCATCTCCACCCCCCTAGCATTGTGGAAGAAGTCACCTGTTCCCCGAAACTTGGCACCTAGAAGCAAGCTTACTCCCCATCTGCAAGTGAGCGTCTCTAACCAGTCCCTCCTTACTCTCCACCTGAATTTGAAGACATGCTCAATATTTTATTTAAAGGTGGGATTCCATAGCACAGATATGCTTCAACACAAAAGAAGTTTTAAAATCCACTTTTACTTGGCTTTCAAATTTGTTCTTGGATTGGATATGTGTTTTGCTTTCTGGAAAACCGCCATGGAAAACCACACTCAGAAGGAGCTGCAGAGCCACATCGGATGTCCGATTGGTTTCCAGCCAATTCTCTCCCCCATTCCACCATTCCCAGTGCTAGAAATTGAACAAATACTTCCTAGGCAGCAAGGAGAACCATTCTGGATAGACTACCATTCTGGCAGTTTCTAAATCCCATCTGTCTAGGTGTGTCTCCCTGTGACAGAAAACTGATGGTTTCAGCAAAGATGATGACTTGAAACTGAAAGCTCATCCACAGCAGACTTCCCAGCGGCGCCTTCTCTGCCTTCCACTCACCTCTTCTTGCAGTCCTCCACCGCATCCCGCATGTTCCTCAGCTCCGAGTCCAGCCTCACCCGGTCCCCGGACAGAACCTCCAGCTGCTTCCGCATGTTGCTGACGTAGCTCTCATAAACGGGCTCCAGGTCATTCCTGCCATTTTTCAGGTCCAGCTGCTGCAGCAGCTCCCACTTGGTCTCCAGCACCTGGTTCTGCTGCTCCAGGAAGCGCACCTGGAACCCCAAGATGGTCATAGGAGGCCCAGAGTCCCCATCAACTGTCTCTCAAGAGTAGGACAGAAAGCGACATTCAGCAATGGTGTCAACTGCCTCTGAGTAGCCCGGGGCTGGGGGACACTGAGCCTGGACAGGGCACTCGGTAGGGAGGATGGATACTCCTTTTCTCAAGAGGCCTGAATTGTTCTTGCTTGGTTTTCATTTTTGTTCAATGCAAGTTCTTACATCTTTACAGGGTTTCTTCCACTTCCCTTCTAGCCTATCTCTTAAGCTTGGGGAAAGGAGACATGCTTGGGAGCATGGCCCTGAGAAAGAGGAAAGGCTGGAGCTGGTCCTCAGGAATGAGGATTGTTTCTCTGCTCTAACCTCTCCCTCCTCTCTCCTACTGCTGCAGCCAGTCCACATGATGTTCCATCACCGTGGATTCATGCCTGACTCTCCTCTGCCTAATGCCTTGCCTGAAAGGCAGAATCATGACAGAACCAGACATTGTGAGTCCCCAGAGCAGCAATGGTCGTGGCACAAAGCCTCCACCACCAGCTGTCATTGCTGTGTCCCTTATGATGAAACTCATGGTCCAGACCTGCTACCCAAGTGGTGACAAGAGAAGCCTGCTTCTTGTCTCCTCCCCATTCACTGGGGTCACTGACTTTCCAGGGGTACCTTCCCTGTTACCTCACTTCTGAGCACACTGGCCCAACCCACACATGTGCCTTGACACACCTTCCCTCCAAATGTCCCCACAGCCTGACTCTTTAATTTTCTGGACCCTTTTTTCTCCCCTCCTCTGGAAACCTGCCTGACCTGCATAACCACCCCACTTCTTCCCTTTTACTTACCACCACATTGGCTAAGCTCTGTGATACTCCCTGGCCCTTTAGTGCCCTGGTCCTAGATTTGTGTCCCTATATCCTTGTTTAAAATGCTGGGAGCCCTCAAGTGACCCATTCCAGAAGTCCCCTGCCTCTGGGACACCGCTTCCCTCCCAGGGTTTAGTTCCCTGAGAAGGAAGGAGGCTTCACTGGGAGGAGAACTAGGAAAATCCCACACTGTCCCAGTGACCACCCCAACACTGTGCCCGCTTGACAGACAGCGGATGCAGAGAGGGATGCTCGGCCCAGTTCGCAAACACACAGAGGGAACACGACACCCTGGGGGCCAATCCAGATGCTCCGCAGGACCCACCTTGTCGATAAAGGAGGCGAACTTGTTGTTCAGCGCCTTGATCTGCTCCCGCTCCTGGGCGCGCACCTTCTGGATCTCGGGGTCCAGCTCCACATTGAGGGGGGTCAGGAGGCTCTTGTTGATGATGACCTGAGGGATGCCGCCGGGCGGGCACACGGACGGGCACGTGGGCCCCAAACCGGCGCTGCCGAAGACGGTGCCCACGAAGCCGCCGGGTCTCCCGCCGCCCGCTCCCCCGAGGCCCTGCGCAAAGCCTGCGCTGCGCCCCGAGGCCGCGCTGAGCGCCAGGCGCCGGCCGCCCCCTGCGCAGAACAGGCTCCGGCTGCCAAAGGCTGCGCCCTTGACCCCGGCCCGGAACGAGGCGGGGCTGCGGCTGAACCGGCCCGAGATGATCGCGGAGCAGCCGCTGAAGCCCGGGCGTTCGGCTCCGGCTCCGGGGTAGAGGGTCAGCTGGCGACTCATAGCTGGCGAGGACCGGCGGGCAGCGGCGGGCGGCGCGGGCTGGCCTGGGCACACTGGGCTGCCCTCCTGGCCTGCTTGCCCTTTAAATAGTCCGGCCAGCTGGAATCAGCTAATTTGTATGTCGGGAACCCCTCTTAGGTCACTTGGAACCGCTGGGGTCCTTCATTTAGGAAATTACCATCCACTCTCCAAAATTATTGTCTCTTCCATTTGAACTCTCCACGAATCCCCTATAAAATGGCCAAGAACCCTGCATTTCCTGAGCTCACCTCCTGCATTATGATAATTTGGCCACCTTATCTCCACGTGCTTCCTTCCAATTACACAGGTCATCACTACCAAGATCTTCAGTGGAAAATCTCATTGAGACTGACCTTTTTGGTCAGGGGACAGGGCACCAAGTTCAGCAGATGTCCAGGCTGGTTCTGCTCCTTGAGCTTCCGATGATGCCGTTGATAGTTCTGGATTAACTCTCCCCTGCTCCTCAGTGGCATTCAGGATGGCTTTGAAAGAGGCATAGGGCAGGGCCTGGTACTGCACTCTTAGCTATGCCCTGGAGGTGGGCTCTCCGGAGTAGTCACAGGATGTAACAACAGCCATGTCTGCCCGTGTTGTACAATGTGATGGTGACGAGAGGGTCAGACACCTATGGACAAGTTGAGAAACCTGGAGTGTTCTCATAGGGGAAAGGTAGGCTCTCTGTGCAGAATGAAGGTGGGGGTTGGGAACCAGGAGGCTCTTCTAGAAGAAGCTTTAGGCTGTGCTTTGCATTCTTTCATGAGCTTTCCCCACTGCCCCATAATTTTAGCCAGGTGTTCCCTAACAATCAAGAAAGATCTGATCAGTTTTTTGCCATTAAGAATAGAGAAGGAAGAAAGGGATTTGAATTGAAAGAGAGGAATCTTTACATGACATTGGCCTACAAAGGAAATCTTGAAAGTCATCTCACTTATTTTTTTTTTCTCCTGGAAACTTCTAAGACACTGAGCCACCCATACTTCTGGAACAGATAAAATGACCCTTTCTTATCTTCCCATAAAGGCTCCATTGCTGGGTGAATCAGGAACTCCTCAACCCCTGCCGTCACCTTTATTACAGATGATGGAGAGACAAAGGTGATGCATGAGACTTCAGACATCTGATATGTGGGGATGTGGGCAGATCAAAGGTGCTAAGCCAAGAGGAGGGGACCTCCTGCTGTCTACCTCCCATAACAGCTTGCTGTGTCATCCCAGGCCCTAGTGACCACCTCTACTATCAGTGCTTGAACTAAATCAACCCCAAGGGTTGGTACACTAAGCCAGGAACATTGTCCTTCAAAACGAGAACAACAAAAAGAGGAAATCACTCTTAGCTAGTACATGTGCCAGCGAAACCGGATCTCTTTTGCCCCAGAACATCATTCTTGGGAAATTAATAGGTATCATATGGGGGAATAAAAGTGTGGGGATAGATTCTATGCTTTTTTTTTAAAGCTTAGCAGGTGTCTTATTCCAGTACTTTCTATCAATATGCTTACTGCTAGAGGATGGGAACCCAACATTGTTCTCTGGCCTTCACATCATGAACACGTGTGCTCACATCTGCACATATACACATGCATATGCTACATGTGTAGTACACATGAATATGCAAAAACCCACTATGGACTCCAGTGGCAATGGTATGCTTCATCTAAGGAATCAAATCCACACTCCAGTGTTCATGATGGGGTCCACAGACTGTGTCTATGTGGAAGGAAATGCTCATGGCAAGTCTCTGTACCTGCCACTCTGTGAATCTGTAAGTTCTCTTTAAAGATTACAACTAGCTGGGTGTGGTAGTGCACTCCTTTAATCCTGGCATTTGGGAGGCTGAAGTAAGAGGATCACTGTGAGTTCAAGTCCAGCCTGGATTATAGAATGAATTCCAGATTAGCCTGGGCTAGAGTGAGACCCTGCTTTGAAAAAAAAATAAATATATAATTGCATCTAAGGGCTAGAGAGATATCTCTGGTTAGGTGCACTTCCTGCCCAAGCATAAGGGCCTGAGGGTACCCAAGACTGCCCTTGTTCAAATCTCTGGATCCCACATCAAACAGCTGGATGTGACCACTCACATCTATAAACCCAGGAAAGCAGAGACCTGAGAATTGATAGAGTCCCAAGAAACGATGAAGTTCACAAGCTCCAGAAACAGTCAAAAGAGAGAAGAGCAAGGAAGCAGGACACAGGATACTCCCTTCGGGCCACCACACAGGGGCAGTGCCTACTGCAGGCAAGTGCATGGACACGCAAACATGCACACACCACACACCACATCACACACACACACACACACAAGCAAGCAAAAAGAAAATTAATGTAGGAGCTGGAGAGATGGCTCAGTGGGTAAAGCACTTTCTGGCAAAGCCTAGCGGCTTGGGTTCAATTTTCTAGTCCCCAGGTAAAGCCAGATGCACAAAATGGAGCATGCATCTGGAGTTTGTTTGCAGCAGCTAGAAGCCCTGGCACACTCATTCTCTACTCCTCTCTTCTTCTTGGAAATAAATAAATAAGTAAATGTTTTAAAATTTAAGAAATTTTAAATTGCATCTAAGTAAATGGATAGTACTCAGCTATGGTGGTGACAAGATCAGATACTTAGTGTTTTGCCCGCTGTCCACAGGGTGCTATGAAATCCCATCTTTCCCACAAACAATGTGGGACTACGAGTGATTGAGGGGTTTCTAGTTTTTAATATTTCTGATTTTTCTAATATGAGCACCAAACCTTTCCATAAATGAGTTGTTTTAAAAAATAAAACCAGAGAATAAGAGGGAAAACTGATTCTAAGAATCTAAGAAATTATGTATTCTTCTTGTCTAAAATAAACAAAGCCTGCGTGACCCAGAGCCTTTTGCAACTATAGAGCACTCATTTGACCACTGTCTTATGGAAATTGGGGTTTCAAGAAATAGACTTGAGGAAACAATGAGCAAAGGTGTCATCATTTTGCCACTAAATAGACTTAAATTTCCCAAATCCCAAAAGACTGACAATACCTCTTCAAAAGCACGGTGATCCACTCTAGCTTGAAGCCTCAGCTGGTTGATGTCAGAATGCCCAGGGTCATGCTGTCAATACCAAGGGTAGAATGTTTGTGTGGAGTCTGGGGAGCTCCTCCCAGAACTAGCCAAAAGGTGAAAGAATGATCAGCCTGGATGTCTAGACTGAGGAAGTTCATGGCAGAGGCTGCCAGACACATGAAATACCCTCACACTTCTCATTTCCCAGCCTCCTTTGGGGCTCCACTGGGGCTTGTGATCATGTGACTAGTTGAGTAGCATTTAAGAGGGTCACATCTAGGGTGATGAGGCAGTAAGCAGCCTGGGTGCCATAGGTCCTAGTGACCTGGCTGCACAACAGAAAAGCCCAAGTCCCAGGAACACCATTGAGACAAACATGGAGGACAGCTGCCCTGGACTGATAAATTAACCCTTTGTATTAAGATAGTCAGACTTCAGAATTTGTCCATTGAAGAAGTCAGCATTAATTCTCTGATCCAAGCATAGAAGTTAGAAGGCAGAAATGTCTTCATGTTTTCTTTTCTTTTTTTTTTTTGCATGTGTATGTGTTCGCATGTTTGTCTGTGTGGATGCACATATGTGTGCAGGTGGATGTGTTTGTGTGTGTGGAGGCCAGAGGTCAACATCAGGTGTCTTCCTAAATCACTTGTCACCATATTCTTTTATTATTTATTTATTTATTTATTTATTTATTTATTTATTTTACAAAGGTTATCATCTTATATCCCTTCTCCCCCAGACCCACTTTCCCTGAGGGTTGCCCTCAGTGGGCTTATTGGTGTTCAGTGTGAGATTAATTAAGGCCTCAGTCAATCTCTGTAGGTGGGAGGGGCTGTGCTTCAGAAAATTTCTACACCCCCACCCCAGGATCTTATGGCGAACTTAACACTAAATCACACTGTTAGCAGACACACCAAAGCTCACCTTATTTTTATGTTTTTATGTTTTTGAGGAGAGATTCTCACTGATCCTGGAACTCACAGAATCAAATAGACTAGCTGGCTAGCAAGTCTCAGGGCTCCTCCTGTCTCTGCCTCTCCAGTACTGGCATTATCATCACGTGCTATCACACTTTTTTCTTTTAATCATTTATTTTTAATTATTTTATTCATTGATAATTTTTATACAGGCATATAATGTATTTGGACCACCTCCCAATAACTTCTCTTGGTCCCCACCCCCTCTTGCTAACCCTCTTCTTCTTCCCAACCAGTCTCACTTCTACTTTAAAAAAATAAAAAAATATATATGAACACATATATGTATATGTTTGTTTGTTGATTTGAAAAACAGATAAGAGAGACGAAAGGAAAGAGAGGGTATGGATACACCAGCACCTCTTGACACTGCAGATGAACTCCAGATGATTGTGCCACTTCGTGCATCTGGCTTTATGTGAGTACTGGGGAATCAAACCTGGGCCAGCAAGCTTTGCAGCCAAGTGCCTTGAAAACCTCAGAGTCATCTCCCCAGCCCTACGTCTACTTTGATGTCTCTCTTTGTGACCCGCTAAGTTTAGTTGAGGTTGTTTCCAAGAGCATGGGTAGTGGAGTATTTACTAGAGCAGAGGTGACCTACCAGTGGCTATGCCAATGAATAAAATGTCTCCCCACTCCACAACCACTAACTGTCAGTAACTCCTCAGAGAGGGATGGGGCCTCATGACTTCCTCCACTATCCATAATGGGATATTTGTGATGGCCCAGCTTTTACTTGAGTGCTGAGGATCCGGGCTCAAGACATTCTTGTGTGCAAGAACTTACTGACTGGGCCATCTCCCCAGTCCCAGAATGCCTTTTAAAGACCTTTTTTTTTAAAAAAAAATTAAGTTCATGTTTATCAAACAATCCAATCTCTATTAGACCTTCTCTGCTTCTCCTCTCACTTAAGCTAATTGAAAGGACAATCTATGATGAATGTTTGGTAGAATTCAGCTGAGAAACCATCTGGACCTGGGCTTTTCTGTTTGGGGAGGTTCTTGATTACCGATTCAATCTCTGTGATTGTTATCGGATTGTTTAGGATCTTTATCTGCTCTGGTCTGAGCTTTGGGAGTTGGTAGGTGTCCAGGAATTTATTCATTTCCTCCAGGTTCTCTAATTTTGTGGAGTAGAGGTTTTGGAAGTATGACTTGATGATTCTTCCAATCTCCTCAGGATCTGTTGTGATCTCACCCTTGTCACTTTTTATTTTGTTAATTTGGGCTTTCTCAGTTTTTCGTTTGATTAAGTTGGCCAGGGGTTTGTCGATCTCATTGACTTTTTCAAAGAACCAACTTTTTGATTTGTCTATGTGAGCCTTAACCTGAATGCTGCCAGCCTCTAACGTGCTTGAACTCTGTTGCATCCTGACAGCCTCGCCACAGCCTGGGACCTAGGACACAACTCTGAGCACACAGGTGTTTTGGAAACAAAATTTTGTGTTTAATAGAGATGATTGTCTACTTAAATACACATATATATGTTGGGTAATGCGTGGACCACTGGCCCCCTGCGAGGATAGCCCAAGTCTAGCCTGCCAGCAGGAGACGGGCTCCATCAGGGAGAAGTGAATGCAGCGACCAGAGAAGCACACACGGCTGGGAGATAGGTCAGGGCAAATCTCAAAACTTTATTCCAGCATCCAACCTTATATACAATCCAAGGCTGCATTGTAGCCTTATCTCTCTCAAAAGGGAGCTCAGCAAGCAGGAACAAAGCTTATTAGCATTTACTTCTATCACCTCTGCCTCCTGGAGGCACAGGTGTGCTAGGATCAAAAGGCATGAGTTACCATGCTCATGCTCGAGCTCGGACCAAAAGGTGTAAGTCACCTCATCCGGCTGCATATTATATTCTAAAACTTAGCTCACAGATATTCAGCCAGGCTGGGTCCCAACATACATACACATGCAGATATGTTCATATACACAAACACATATATATACACACACACACACCCATACTTGACTCAGTGCAAATTTTATTAAAGACCACAGGGACTTGGGTCATTTAAAAAGGAATCCACCTTTGGGGAGTTTTTCAGAGGGCGAGGAACATATCAACTCTTAGGCTTGTTAGAAGTGGCTTTCTGCAGACTTAAAACTCACCCACCATGACTCAGGGAACTGAGCAGAAGAGGGGGCGTAAAGATTGTAAGAGCCATGGTGGGGGAGAACTGCCAGAGACATCGCCCCCCTCAGTAACAATATACAAAGGGGGTGGAACTGGGTTGACTCCTAGGCTATCCATAACCTCCTACCCCATGGGCTGACCCAGTTTGCCCACGGAGGAGGATACCCAGCTGATTGGGGACAGGGAGGAGGGAAATCAGGGAATTGGGGACACCAACACATTATTTGTTCATTCAGTGTATCTAATTATGGATAATAAAGATATAATTTTTAAAAAAAGAAGAGGCTTTCTGCTGCCTCTGACCAGTCTCAAATTTTGCTACCAGACAAATGTTGATTTCCCCTCCCAACCAATAACCCAAACGTTCCTAAAGATTGTCTGTCCCTTGACCATCCCCCAGAAGAGCAGGAAGAGAAGGAGCCCCTGCTGTAGGATGGAGAGAGGTGAATGCTAGGTGTCAGGATCTTCCAGCCTGTGCAGTGTTTCTTTCAAACAGATCAAAAGATACTTTGAGGACTAGGGCGATGGCTCAATTGGTAAATCTCTTGGGGTACAAGCCTGAGGACTTGAGTTCTGATTCCCAGTACCCATACAAGTGTTAGGTGTGGTGACATAGAGCTGAAGAGCAGAGAAAGAGGGATTTCCAGGGCAAGCTAGCTTTCTAAACTAGCTCTGGATTCAGTGAGAGAACCTGCCTCAATAAATAAGGGAAATCATGATTGAGGAAGGTACCCAACGTTGACCTCTGGCCTCCACATACGCATACACATGCACCCATATAAATATGCGTACACACACCGTAGACATGCAAAACAGAACAATAAAACATTGTAAAGAAACTTTGAGATTCTGAATCATGGGAATGTCAGAGGCCCCAGGTTTCCACTCAGCAACCATTTTGAATGCAAAAGAAACACAGCCTAAGGTGAGAATTCCCTCAGCAAAGAGGCAGCCTCACCCTGTATGAGTTTTATAACATTTATTGGTGGGACCCAGGAGCAGGGAGGTGAGGCCAAAACAAGAGCAAGAACTCACAGATTGAGCACCAAACCCAGACTGATTGGGAAGACTCAGCTCCATAATAAACAGTGGTCATGCCAGATGCAATCTGTGACCAGGCACTGGACCCAAGCTGGGGACAGTCTAGCAGAGTGCATAGTTCATACAGGACTATCCATCAATGCATCTAAAGCCTTGGAAGCACCTGGCCAGGGTGACAGGCAGCAAGAGGACTGAGGTCACCCTAGGAGAACCTTTCTCTGCAAGGGTATGTGCAGACTGAGAAAGGGGTCAGGTCCTTATGAAGGAAATAAGAGGCTGAGGGTAGAGGTCTCTTTTCACTGGGGCAGAGAGATGCACAAGATTACTTCTGCCCTAGAATCTTGATGCTGGGTAAGAAAGACTAAGTCAGAGAGGTCTACGAGAAGAAGGCATTATGGGTAGCAAAGGAAAGCAAGAAGGAGGGAGACAAATGGGTCAGAGGACCTTCCTGGAGCCGAGAGTCCAGAGAAAGCGAGGGCTGGGCAGATGCTAGGGAACAGATGTTGGCTTATCTCATGGTTTTCTTGGTTGGTGAGCTCAGAGTCAAGGTCTTCCCTGGTGCATCCTTGAATTCGCTTGTACTGCCCAGCCTGGTCTTGGTCTCCCCACGGGGGCTACAGTTCCCATTGCCAGTGACACAGCCTCCAGACAACATGCCATAACCCCCACCAACAGAGCTGGGCCGGTAGCCATAGGTGCCAGTGCCACTGAACCCAAAGCCGGTTCCAGTCCCCACTGTCCCCGCCGTGGAGCTGCTGATGACCGCTGTGAAGGATGGAGAGAAGAGGAATCAATGTCCTAAGACAGGAGCGACTGTAAGGCCTCCAATCTCCAGCCCCTGCCTAGCTCCTAAGCAAGCCCTTCACACTGACCATGAACTTCAGTGTAGGGGCACATGCTCAACCTTCAGAAGCTCAAAGAAAAGTAGCCCAGATCTCACAGACCCCCTAATCAGAGTCTGCTGTTCTTGTGATGAATAAGAGGGTCAGGGCTTCCCTGGAGGACAGATGATGATGAGCAAGTATCAGATAATTTAATTCTTGAATTGAACTTTAGAATGTGTAGTGTGTGTGTGTGTGTGTGTGTGAGAGAGAGAGAGAGAGAGAGAGAGAGAGAGTGAGAGAGAATGTATTCATGTGTTCATGTGTGCAGGAGCGTGTGTGTGTGTGTGTGTGTGTGTGTGTGTGTGTGTGTGTGTGTGTGTGTGTGTGACAACCTCAGATGTCATTCCTCAGGTGCTGTGTATCTCTTTAAAGATGGAGTCTCATTGGCCTGGAACTCACTACATAGACTAGACTATCTGACCAGTGAGCCCCAGGAATTCTTTCAGTGATGTTTCTAGTGGTTTGAGTTAAGGGATTTGTGTTGGTCCCTCTCTTAGAAAAAGAATGACTATGTGGGGCTTATAGACCTGGATCTCTAAAGCATGTCTGTGCACAGGTCTCTGCTCACAGAAAGGAGGGGTGACTCTGTGCTGTTTTCTTTGGTGGGAAAGCCAGCATAAATGTGGCAGGAGAGGGGGTGGGGCTGATGAGAGTTTTATCCCAGTACAGGGAGAGTCTGGGGAAGGAAGCTGAGGCTGTATGGGTGGGGGGAGGAGTGCAGCTCTGTTTGGCAGAGGTAGCAAGAGGCAGAGCCTGGGCTGTTCTACATGGATCTTGGTGGTAGACCCCCCCCCACTCATTCACTTTGAGTTTGATGATTGCCTGGAAACATTCCCTCAGACATATAAGATACTCACAAATGCTCACAGAGTTGGTGTATTCTCCAGACATCCTATTCAGAGAAAGCACAGGGGACTCTGTTACACGTGGAATCCCAGAGATGCTCATGCTGGCTGGAATCATCAGCCAGTCCAGCCACCACCCAGCCAGAGAACATCAACTGCGCCTGCTGCTTCAAAGCACCTGCCACCCCCCCCCAGCCTATTCCTTCCACTTCAGAGCCATATATGCATGACCTTGGGGCTCTCACACCAAAGTCAATGACAGGACCCTCCTCGCCTCTGGGCTTTCTCCTAAACCCACTGCTTTATTGCTGGGAAACATCAGCCTGAATAAGAGATGAATAGGAATATGGAGCAACAGAAGTGACAAGTAATGTCATGTGACTTTATACTGGTGACTTCTGTCCTCTGGGTCACAGGGTTTCCAACTGTCAATGTTTTGTGTACTATTCTTCCAACTACTTATGATTTAGTATTTTTAACTGTTCTTTATAAGAAAGGTGCATTTTATGGATAAATGAAGAACCAATATCACACAACCAAATAAGAAAAAGAAGTAACACTAAAAATAAATATAATGAAAATTAGGCAATTTAATAGGAGGAGGAAAGCTAGATGTTTCTAGCTACCGAGAGAGACTCTAAACTTGGGGGCCACTGTCCCTTCATTAACAGGAGCTATTTTACAAGCGTCGGGGAGGCTTTGAAGACAGCTTCACCGAGCTAAAGAGCCGAAGGAGAATTTAAAGACATTGCTTTCACACTATATGACTGGATTTAGTCCACGCTGTTTGCAGATGTACTGAAAAGCATCTGGAGCCCCTCCAGCCTGCACCCCACATTCTAGGAAACTGAGTCACAGTGTCCCTGCCATTTACCTGCACTCCTCGCCCTCCAGCAGCTTGCGGTAGGTGGCGATCTCAATGTCCAGGGCCAGCTTCACACTCATGAGCTCCTGGTGCTCCCTCAGCATCCGGGCCAGTTCCTCCTTGGCCTGCTGCAAGGCACCCTCCAGCTCATCCAGCTTGGCCCTGGCATCCTTGAGGGCACAGTCACCTCGCTGCTCGGCATCGGCGATGGCTGTCTCCAGGTTGGAGCACTGAAGAGCAGAAAGTATCTCCCTGAATTTTAAGGCACCCCAGCCTCATTTCACCTCCCATATGATCATATGGTTAGACTGTCCTTTGTCCTGCCCACTCAGGAGCAGCCACCTGGCTATCTATCTGGCAGTGGGGGTCTTCAATCTGATCCCAGGGAGGCTTGTTATTCTGAGCCCTGTGACTTTGTGAAAAAACCCTGTAATGGTTCCAGGCTTCAGCCAAACATGGAAGGAGAGTGAGGCTTCTCTGAGGAAGGGACACTTCTGAGACAGAAAAAAGAGAGGAAGAAAGGCAAATGGCACTAGGTGCTCACCACTCCCTTGGGAGTGGGGGAACCCAGACTGCTCACCTGCTTCTTCACACTCTCGATCTCTGAACGCAACCTCTGGATGAGCCGGGTCAGCTCGGAGATCTCATTCCTGGTGTGTTTGAGGTCGTCCCCATGCCGGCCAGCTGCCAGTTGTAGCTCCTGGAACTGTGGGATGTCAGGGAAAGCAGAGATATGGCTTAGGGTCTGGTTGAGCCCAGCCAGGCACAGAGGCCATCTTTACTTGGCGGAGTGTGACAGAGGTGGGACAAGGTTTGCAGTCCTCAGCTTTCTCTACTCCTCAACAGCTTCTCCTTTAACCATTTGCCCCAGGATTTGTTCGCCCTAATCAAGCTGAACTCTGAGAGTTGGCCATAAGGACTCTTGGAAGTTCCATAATCTCCACACTGAGTCCTTATAACACACAACTCCACTCATGACCCTCCTCTGAGTATAGCCCTTACAAACCAAAGTCAAACCCATAGCGTGACATCAAGGTCAACCCATAGCATTTCTCATTGCCCCTTCCCTCACCTACATGGCTCCTAACTGCCAAATAGTCCCTAGTCTCCCCCAAAATGTCCCACAGGATCTCATGTTTCTGAGTGGTTGTATGTAATTTTCTTCCCAGCACTACCATCACTGAAGCCCTCTCACCCACTTCCACTTTTCCCTAGCTAGTTCCGGCTTAGGTGTTTTCTTTTATTTATGAATTTCAAGGACTAGTGCCTAGCAGGTGCTCAAAAAATTGTGATGAATGTCTGTGAAAGGATGAATGAATGAATACATAGAACATCAATCAGCTATCCTTCTGTACTTTCTGACTTCCCCTTCCTGCTACATCAGCTGGGCACCTATAGATGGAGCTGGGAGGGCAGGCTGAATGGCTTAGCATGGAGGAACGTTCACCATGAATCTCAGTCATCTATTACCTTTGGATTTCTCTTGCCTTTGAGGTTACCCATTGCACAGTCAACAAAGAGTACCCCAGTTCTATCTCGGAATGTGGCTTAAAAAAGCATGAAATTTGTGTGGCTTTCAGAAGCACTGTACTGAATGCTCAGGAGGCCTAAACATGCAGAAGATGCAGTTAGTGCCCTAGACTTAGAAGTTAGTGCCATTTCTTACCAACCAAATGACCTTGCCAAATCTTCTGCATTTCTGGAGCCTGGTTTTTCATTGTTAACAGAGAATAATTAAAATATGCCCCCATAATGCTATGGTTAAAAGTCCGATAATGACATTCTGCTTAATAAGCCTATTCCCCTAACTGGAGAAGTAGAAGTATACGATCAGAAATAGCAAATGGTTCAGAATCACATCTGTGCAGACATGACCATTTCTTCTGGAAAGGGTTGTGGGGGAGGTGGCAGCCTGGGATGAGCATTGGCTCATGCCAAGCCTGGGGTTAAGTCACACGGCATTACCATGCCTGGTTTGCGACAGTAGTGGTAAGGGAACTGGAGACAGGCCTGAAGTTTAGGCCTTTATCAAGAAGTCCAGGCCTTAGACATCTCCCATCCCTAAAGGCCTCCTGCCTTCCCCCACAGGCCAAATCTCTCCAGCCCAAGCTGGCAAGGAGACAGGAAGGAGAGATAAGATTTCCCAAGGGCTATTTCTCTAGAGAATAAAGAGCAAGGAACAATTAGAAAGTTGCCATCTTGATCTGAGAAACCAGATTCTCTAGCCACCTCCCATCCACACCCATCAGAGGAACCAAGATCTAAGGCTCTCCACACACCCTTTGTCCTTGGAGTTGGGCTTGAATGAAAAGGTAGGTATCGCTCAATCCCAGGGCATACTGATGACACCCCTAATGTATTATAATGAATGACAGCTGAGAGGCTGACTGTTTGTGTTTCCCCTCACCCAGACCCAATTCAGAACTCTGCCTCTAGGAAGCTGGTCCTGCCCTGCCCCACCTGGTCTCTCTTCCCTACTCAGGGATCTGGGTACCACACACATTGGCACTCAGCAGTATGCATCCTCTGATGACTGCCATTGCTCTAAGTGAATACCAAGACAGACTGTGTCATTCCCTTCCTTCCAGCCTCTCCCAGTGTGAAGGATGGTGCCATGTCCCAGCCAATCATGGGACAGAGAGATTGAGATCATACCAGATGCCCTATACATATGACTCTGGAGGTGTACAGCCTCACCTTGGTCTGGTACAGTGTCTCAGCCTCAGCCTTGCTCTTCAGGGCGATGTCCTCGTACTGAGTACGGACCTCAGAGATGATGCTGTCCAGGTCCAGGTTGCGATTGTTGTCCATGGACAAGATGACAGATGTGTCACTGATATGCGACTGCATCTGAGCAATCTCCTACAGGGGAGTAAGGATGCATGAAGGGCCTATTGTGACCAGAGGAAGGTGCCAAAGTGTTGGACCTGACCTAGCAAGACAACCCCAGACAATCCTAACCAAGAGCAAGCTGCACTCCCCCAAAACTGTAAGAACAGAGCCCAAGGGTACCACACTAAAAAACCACCCAACAGGTTTGAAGTAAACCAAAAGAAGGAGAGAGTGAGAAAGTTAGAGGCAAACAAGAACACTCAAAACATTACCAGATGTGCTTGGTCAGTAAACTGAGGCTTGAAGCCAGATGTTCATAGAGGAAGTACAGAGTATAAGCAGTCTGCAACATCTGGAAGATTTCTGCCTAAAGCCCAAGCAACAAAGAGCAGGCGAGCAGGCATGTGAATGTGCTCAGCTGCAGTTCAATGAGAGTCACTTGAAGACCCCTGCTTCTTGAAAAATATAAGAGCAGGACAACCAGGGGACCAGACAGGGACAGATGGACATCGTCCCATCATTGCATGCCCATCCTTCAGAAGACAGAGGTGGAGGTGAGGGCAAGTCTTACCCCCTCGTACAGGCACTTGAGAAACTTGATCTCTCCATCCAAGGCATCCACCTTGGCCTGCAGTTCCACCTTGCTCATATATGCAGCATCCACATCCTAAGAAGAACCCAGAGGTTCCCCTGAGCAGAGTCATCCATGAAATGGCACCCCACAGACTTACTATATGGCTATTTTCCCCAGGACTAGACGGGAGACCCAGGGGCAGTCACCTGACTACCAACCAAGACTCACCACCGGACCTCAGGGCAAGTCCCTTGGGCCTTCAAATGCCTTCTGCCGCTTTCTCAAAGGGTGAGCATGGGAGCCCACTCCTCCATGTGGCTGATCACTGGGGCAGCCACCATGATTTGCCAGAGATGAGCAGAGTAAAAGGGAGAAACTCCTGTCCTGTGCCCCAGTGAGCATGAGTTCCCGTCCTTTTACTCAACAGGGAGGAAGCTGACCAAGAGATCTGTGTTACGTGACCACCCAGTGTCCATGACATTCTGTACAGCCAGCCACCATTTCTTGAATTGCCAGCCCTGGGCCCTTCCCTGGGGCATGCATGCCTCAGTCCTCTGCTCTCACCCATGTCTACCCTGGGAGATCCACGCCAGAAACCCTCCTCACCTTCTTAAGCACCACAAACTCATTCTCAGCAGTTGTACGCTTATTTATTTCCTCTTCATACCTGCAAGGAGAAGCACCAGCGAGCAGGGGTGTGTGCCTGTGTTTGTGTATCCATGTCTGTTCTCACTTAGAAATGAGACCAGATATCCACAAGGGGAACTTTCCACGGGTTTTGTTTCACAGTTTTGCAACAGTGCCAATTTGCTAGGCCTGCTTGTCTGAGTTGTGAGCACAGTCTTGTCCTGATGACTGGTGGGTTTAGATCTGGATTCCTCTGATGTCTGGGGAGTGAGAGTTCTTTCCGCTCCTTTTCAGCATCCAAGTAACAGGGATATGACAGCAGAAACCCTGCTGCCCAAAACCTCTACCAATAACTCTACTCCATCCTGAGGAGGGAGTTCCAGGAAGCCAGACTGTGCCCAGGACAGAAGAGACATGGATCAGATGTAGAGAGAAAGCCCAGTGGTAACTCCTGCCAGGGTTTTCTTGGAACCTGAAGCACCCTGGGTAAGCTTATCAACTGGGGCAGTGTACTGCACACAATAAAAGCTCTCTAGGAGGGAGCAGGAAGTTGCAGGTCAAAGAAAAGACTGTCTTCAAGGACCTCCCTGGCACTGCACAAGAGGCTGAGTGTACACTGTCCAGCCCACTTGGTTGCATCCATAAAAGCTCTTATGAGCTTTTTTAGGCAGATGAACTCAGATAGTTTGTTCTTCCCAAGTTTAGGCCTCCTGAGACCACAGACAGAAATCTCAGGGCCCACTGGGGAAGTCCCACCCTTGGCACAGTGTCCCCACTCACCTCTTCTTGCAGTCCTCCACCGCATCCCGCATGTTCCTCAGCTCCGAGTCCAGCCTCACCCGGTCCCCAGACAGCGTCTCCAGCTGCTTCCGCAGGCTGCTGATGTGGCTCTCATAAATGGGCTCCAGGTTCTTCCTGCAGTTGTTCAGGTCCAGCTGCTGCAGCAGCTCCCACTTGGTCTCCAGCACCTGGTTCTGCTGCTCCAGGAAGCGTACCTGGAACCCAAATCAACAGCCAACTGGAACCCACTCCACCGTCCATGGGGGGAAGGACGTAGGACTTCCTTTTGAGAGGAAAAAAACTGGATTTTCTAATGTTACTTGAGATTCAAAGAGGAGCCCTGAAAAAAAGTGCCACTCAAGCACACTCCCCACTCCAAGAACTCTTTGTCCTTAATGAATGAACAAGCCTGCCTGGCCTCCTGATCTCGGCCCCTCTGCTCAGGTCCAGTGGCCTGGACTGTATTTGGTCTGCTCCCATGTCCATGTCCATGTCCATGCTGGGCCTCTGAGCCCTCCTTTGTGGCTTTCTACTCTCAATTAGCATTTTCCCAAGGGAAAAACAGGATTGTCAATTTACAATCTACAAATGGCATGTCACCCCCTTGCTTAAGAGCTTCTGGAGGTTCCATAGCACCCACAAGGTCAAATCTGTATTTTTAGGAAGTTCTTCACAATGTAATCAGTTCCTCTCTGCTTCCCAACACTCTCACAAACCCGAGGGCTCCTCATCCCCAGACAAGTTCTATAGACAATCACGTGCTCTATGTCCTGGGATTGCCTTGCCGAAACCCCCCAGACTTCATCGCCTACCTCACTGTCTCCCTGGTGAGTATCCCATGATGCTTTCAAAAAGTTTCTACTTCTCAAGATTCCCCTACGATTTGCTCCTTGATGCTTCTCAAACTTTAGCGCACATTAGCTTTCTAAGAGAGCTTGCCAATCAAATGCAGGTTGTGGGGTCCCTGGCATTCTAGACATCCCAGGTCATAACTGGCCTCTCCTGAGCCTGGCCTCTAAGTCTCCCAGGCTTCCCCCACTCTCACTTCCCTTCCCCAGCCAGAGCTCATTTGCTCTGCTCCTTAGACAACTTTCCAAACTCAGCTCTCTAGTTCCTGTCACCTCTCTGGTCCCATCCCTGGATTCTGATCTCTAGAGCACTACTGAATTCCTGTCTGCTCTGTGCTGGCCTGAGTCTGCACCCAGAGCAAGCGGCCAACCCGCTGCCTCACTCCAGACAGGGAGTCATTCAAGAATAGCGAAGGAGGGAAGTTCTGTGCTCAGCTTTCTGAGGAGTCCCACCTTGTCGATGAAGGAGGCGAACTTGTTGTTCAGCGCCTTGATCTGCTCCCGCTCCTGGGCGCGCACCTTCTGGATCTCAGGGTCCAGCTCCACATTGAGGGGGGCCAGCAAACTCTTGTTGACAGTGACCTGGTGAATACCCCCAGGTAGACACATAGCCGGACTCGAGGTTCCCAGGGCCACACTGCCAAACATGCTGCCAGCAAAGCCGCTGGTCCGGCCCCGGCCAAACCCATAGCCCCCTGTGCGCCCACTGCCACCAGCCACATTGAAGGAGACATTCCTGGCGCCTCTCAGGCTGTAGAGGCTCCGACTGCTGAATCCTCCACTGAGCCCTTTGCCCCCTGCGCGGTAGGAGGACGAGCTGCCCCCAGACAGCACTGCAGAGCAGCCGCTGAAGCCCCTGTTGGAGGCAGCTCCGGACTTGCAGGTGAATTGGCGACTCATGTTGGATTAGCCACAGAGCTGGGATGAGGCAGGTACCCTTGACTGAGAGGAAGTTCACCAGCTTGTAATCTTGGCCTTCCCCTTTATAGGGTCCAGGAGAGAGCTGTTGCCATAATTGGCGGGTTTAGTTTGCCTGAGAGCAAGAAATCATTTTCTCCCAGCAAAATCAGAGACTGGGGTTAACTTGAAAACCCTCAAAGTGCTGTGCTTGCAAGCCTGGTGCATGTAATTGAGTCTTATCTTATTAGCATGGGATAATTAGCCAGGCCATATTATCCACAGAAAGATCTTGGCTGGGAAGTTTGTCACAGCCCCAACTCTTCTTCCCCAGGGAGTGGTGGATGCTGGACTGGAAGGGAGACCTCTAATTGACAGCATCATCGGTGAATCTGGGCTGGCATCAGATAGTCTGCTTCTGGGACGAAGGCTGAACTGCTTTCATGTGGTTAAGAAGAGTCCAGAGGCCTGACTTCCCAGGGCTACTGGAGACAGTTCTCATGGCTGGCCGGCCAGGGACAGAGGACAGAAGAATGCCTGGAATCCAGACTCTGCTTTCTGGATGCCAACCTCCTGCTGTTCCCCTGTGGCCCCCTGTGCCAGCCAAGTTGTTCATACACCTTCACCTGCACACATTGACTTCTGCCCCACTCTTGACTTTGAAATGAAGGTCATCGCCCACCGTTCACCCTGGTTGACGTAGGGGGAGCGAGTTACAGTATTGGAAGAGATCATTGCACACAGAAGCTCATTCCATCTATCTTCTTAGTCTACCTGTGATGAGATACATTCACAAGTGGAGAAACTGAGGCTTGGAGAGTTAGGGACATCATTCCTGTAATGAACATGTAATGGGCCCCTTCTCTGTAAGAATCCCAGGGGATGAAAACACCCCAGAACACAGGCCTCCACCTTGAGGACACCCTTGCTGGTCATCTGATTCCACATTCAGAGCCACATAGGAGGCCTTATTCGCTTGCTCATCCAAACAACCAGTTAGCATCTTTTTCTTCATTCATTTATTTATTCATGCACCCAGGTACTAAGCAATTGTCTTTAAGGCTGACTTCCCTGGCACTGCACTAGGTTCTTGGTTCTTGAGCTAGAAAGCCAAAACCTAGTTCAGAATACTACGCAGACATTTGCATTTCATTTGACCTCTGATATTACCAAGAGTTACACAATTCCCAGATTCTAGATATCCACAGTACATAATTCCCTAAATTAAAACACCAGTATTTCTCTTGGTGAGTGTTTGACTGAACGAAAAGTCTGTAAACGTCTTTTCCATTTCTGCATTCATCAAACTCACCCTTTCTTTTTTAAAAAAAATGTACTTATTTATATCTGTAAGTAGAAAGAGGGGGAGAGAGAAAGAGAGTGAATGGGCACACCAGGGCCTCTAGCTGCTGCTAATGAACTCCAGATGCATACACCAATTTGTGCATCTGGCTTTACTTGGCCACTGGGGAATCAAACCCATTAGGCTTTGCAGATTGACTTTTTCCAGCACACCTGTCTAGGGGTGGCAGAGATGGGGAGATGGGCTTCCTGGGAACCTGCCAGAGGCATCCCTGGAAACCTTACCTGACCACTTGGCTCAGTCCAACCACCCCTCTGGACATGGGGTGGTGTATAATCCAAGCAATGCCCAGGTTCTTCTGGTTACAGCAGAATGAATTTCCCATTCAGTTTTTGGTTAAGTATAAAAAACTGGGACCAAGAGAGGTAGCCAATCCTTTATGGGGGTCACAGATCTTCTCCACAGACAGCGGAGGGCTGGGGTTCTGCTCGTGCCTCTTCTACTCCAGCAGCTCATTAAGACTTGGCCTGCCTGATGGCCTTATCTGCTATTGTTTCCTCTTCAGGTTGTGATCCTCACTGCCTTTCTTGGAGGAAAGAGTGGAGCCAAGCTGGCACATGCTTGCTCTCCAGGTCCCTACAGATCCCCCTGTCTCCTCCTTCCTTTTGTGCTAGACAGGGTCTGTAGATCCACTGGAGGCAGAGACCCTATGTCCCACCAAGAGTCAAATGGAGCTTTATAGAATCAAACACAAGCCAGTTGTGGTGAATGGTGATTACAGGTTATAGGATCAGGCCGGCATCCATGCATAGGTAACAGAGATGGATAGTAACTTTGTGTCTTTACTTCAATCCTGGAGACAGGACACAAGCTCCTGCTTCTCACCATGGAAGGGGGACAGTGTGACTCGGGCATGGAAGAGTACAGGTAAAGATGAGGGTGATGGGTACCTGGAAGAGCCACTGAGACTCATGGGAGGGATTCCTGTGGGGTGCATGTTGTGGTGGTGTGTGGGGGGACTTGTTTAATCCAGAAGTCCATCTCCAGAAATCCCAAGAAAATGAAAATGTCAGGGTGGAGCCAAAGCAGGTGTGAATGCTATGGAGCACTCAGGAAGATGGATGCCATGAGGGTCCCTGCGCAGAAGCCCTGGACTCCTCGTCGCTCACACCAGAACTGCTGTCTGAAGAATCTCTAGCTTGATATTTGGATCCTTGGGGACTCTCAGTGGCCCTTAAGAACCCCCCAGTCCTAGATGCAGGCACAGATGCCACATGGCAACCTTCTTGCAGAGTCTATGTCTCCAGAGCAGAAGCCAAACATGACACCAGAAGTCAAGACACAGAAACAGAAGAGGTCTGGGCAAGCTCTGGGACCTGACCCTACTTGTCCCTGGACATACATCTCACACACAGCACTGAGGGGTCTCTTCTTGAAGTGTCCCATAGGGGCAATGACTACCGGCATCAGATTTCCCCCTCTCACATCTAGACTGAGGATGGGGCTCCAAGATCTCAGCCTCCCTTTTACTCAGAAAAAAGAGAAGGAGACTCCTTGGCTACTTACAGCAGCTCATGTTGCCAGATGAGTTCTCCAATAGTCAGAAGAACCCTCATAACATCCAATAGCTGAGCAGGATTTTCACAGTTGACCTTCTTCTGAATCTTCAGGATAAGGCACACCAGGTCAAGTGACCCTAGTAACCACAGGACAAATAGAACAGATCCACTCTGCAAGACAGTTTTCTGGGAGGGCTACAACTGGGCCGACTCTGCTCCCTTTCTCACTTCTGTTTACCAGGAATAACAGCAGATATCCTGTGAACACAGCCCGAGTATGGGGAAATACCCCAGGCTACACTCAACCCACTCCACACACCCCCAAAATAAAACGGGATGTCCTTCTATGCTGTAGTACAGCAATTCCCTTGAGAATCCCTGCTGGCAGACAGGAATGCCAAGAGATATCTACTTGGCACTGGCCACACCCATTGTGCTGTGACAGAAGTGATTTAGCTCTGCTATTTGAAGAAGTGTCCGGTATGTACACACGGCCACTGGCTTAGAGCAGTGACACTCTAGTTCTCGGGTTTTAAAGTCAATTACTTGGAAAATCATAAAGAACACAGATGTGTGTAGGGTAGATCTAGGCCTTTACATGGCGACCTGTGTCTCAGTTGATTCTGATGCCCCAGAGTTTGAGAACTAATGGCCTAGATTATGGAGGAAGAGGAAATGCTACAAAGACACTCACTCATCAGTGATCCAGTGAAATAACTCACTTGGAAATGCCCTATTATCATTCATTCTGACAATAGCTATAACTTTCTGATGTGAGCAAATAGTCCATCTCCTCAGCCCTCTCACCATTTTCGTGGCATTGCAAATGATTGCAAGCAGTTGGAAACAAAGGAGAAGAACCAAACATGCTATTTGAGTTCTAATTAAAGAATTAAGTTAATGAACTTGTTGGCCATCCTCCTGGTAAAGACCATGAGGCACGTTCTCCCTACATGAATCTCCTCCCCTACCACACCCCCAGCCCATCTCTCCTCTTCAGAGTCTGGCAAAGGACGGATCACCTCATTGCACAATACACTGGCAAGACTGCCCTGACCCCAGAGCTCTGGAGACCGTCACTCACTCAGTTGTACTGATTTCTCCTTGTGCCCAGCTCCAAAGCCATACAGGAGTACTAATGCATAGCTGTTCCTCCATGAAGAAGAACACTCGAGAAAGGTGGAAATAGGAAGAATTCCAGCATCTCTCCCCAGCAGTAGAGAGCATCCCATTGGAGCAAACTCAAGATATAGTCTTTGACGGTGTCTATGGCTTAAATTGGTTAGTGGGAGCCATTGATGACTGAAAGATGCGACCTTCTCACCCCTTTTCTTCCCTGGGGCTTACTCAGCCAGCTTTAATGCAAGGTTGATCCAAGAGCAGGTTGCTGGGCATGACTAATGTAAAAAGTTGTAGTGTTAAAACTGGATGAGACCTGAAGATCGGGATTCCTCCAGGCTATGAATCTAGTTTGTCACTCCCAGCCAGACCAAGAGTTTAGAAATCACCAGATCAAATAATTTGCATTGGTTGCACCCTCCTTTTCCAGAGCCTGATGACTAGCAAAACCTGATTTTTCTTTTTAGTGGTCTCCAGTCACTGGTTGAGAGAACAGACGCGCTAGTTGGTTTTACATGCGCTGAGTCCTGTCTTTGTCGAAGCACATGGCCACTAACGAGGGATGAACGTTTGGACATTCCTTGGGAAACACCCACTGACTAGTCTGACTTCTTCCAGCCTGTTCCAGTATCTACAGACCTGCCCATCCAATACAGCAGCCCTAGCCCATGCCCAGCGCTGCCGGCAGATGAGGCTCACCTTGGCAATAAAGGAGGCACGGTACCCTTGTGGTCTTTGGTCTGTGCTGGCTCCTGCAGCCTCGCCTCTTGGACTTCAGGGTCCATCTTCACTTCCAAAGGTTCCAACAAGCTTTGGTTACTTAACAACTTCCCGGAATCTCCCAGCATAGATGCCTGCAGGACCTACGGACCCCTTGCCCCTGCTGAGGCTGCCCACCACAAAACATCCATCCTCATTTTTCCCCAGATTACTTCTGTGCCCAGGCCAGCAGCTCCATTACAGCCTAGGCTGCTGTAAGTGCCTGGCCAAGCTACAGTCAGCGTCCTGAAACAGGAATTTTGGGGTTCCTTGTCAATACACTAAGACACCAATGCACCAACAAACTTAGGGTACTCTGGATTCTTGTCTTCTCAACTTAAAGAATTAAACTTTACAGCCTGGAGGGTAAGGTTTAAAGAGACTTTATTAGATTAAGAGAAGGAAAGAGGAGAAAGTACAGAGGGCTCCTGCCATGAGGGAAGCAAGGGAGAGGGGGTAAAGCCCACCCAGTGACCCAAATTGGGGTCATTTATAGATACTGAATGGGGGCTGAGCTAACCAGCCATGATGCCCAGTTTTAGGGCTGAGCTGAACCAACCACAGATGTAAACCTTCCAGGACTGCTCCCTCCCAGGGAGGGGCTCAAGTTGTCAGTGGAAAAACAAGTCTAGGAACCCCTTTAGGCAAGCGATAAGGAGAAGCCAGACTCTTCTCTGATCTCTAGTAAAGTGGAGACTCCAAGGACATTCCTGATTTTTACATTCAGGCCCAGTCACCCTAAACTACCTCATTCCTATAACCTCCCTAGCGCCCTCCTGGTAAAATGGCTGAGCCATGGCTGCAACCTTGGCTCCAGTACCTCAGAATACAGACCTGCCTGCTCACAGCAACTCAAGGGTCATGACATTGAGAAGGTGGGAAGGAGGTGCCCCTGACATAACTCCTAGAATTGGCAGCTGGCCAATGGCAAACTCCTGGGTTTGGTTCTCTGAAGCTAAAGGGACAAAGAAGGAAAAATGACATCTACTTGGGAAGAATTTGTCAAAAAATGATTGCTTAATTAGCAGATGTTTCATAATGACTATTTGTCTACTAACTATTTGCTGACTTAGGTAAGAGGAAGTATGAATGATTATACCCCAGAAGTTCATAGATAGGGCACTTTCTCAGACTGTCGGAATCTTTGAATTTCAATTACTTGGTATTGAAAGTAAAGATATTCTAAAAGCTTTAGGACAGAGATACTGCTGAATTAGAAGCTATTATCTAGAAAGAATGGTGACTCAGAGAGACCCACCCAGTGAAGTTCTCCAGTGGTGAGAATTACTTCTATCTCCCCTCTAAAAAATTTAAATGTATGCATATATACACACACATATATATGAACACACACAAACATACATATACATATATATATATATATCCACAAAACAAATGTCCAAAAAGAGTAAAAAATTATCTATTTCCCCCAATGGCTTATTGTATAGATAATAAAAATTATAGGGTTTATACAAACATAAATATTTTGTAAATATTAAGAAAAGAAGAAATTAAGATTAATTATCAATGTGAACTTGACATCCTAGGCACAGAAAAGCAAGCCTGAGACAGGCTTAGAGATACAGGGTGAACATTGCTATATATTTTTTAACTGACTGAAGCCAGATACTTTAGAAAACATGTTCAAAAAGAAAAATATTTCAAAGTGTTAACTGTAGTTTTTCTTTTATGTTATGGTGTTAATTTTTCACTTTTTACTTTTTTGTGTGATTTTTGAGGCAGGGTCTTGTTATGTGGCTCAGGCTGGTCTCCAAGTCACAATCCATCAAGTACTGGGATTACAGCTATGAGCCACCATACCCAGGGTTTTTTTTTTTCTTTTAATCTTTCTATATTTTCCAGGTTTGTTTTTTTTACACTGAACCCCCTTTTTCAGGTTAGCATACTAAGTAATGGATATCATGATGGCATATTCATACAATATATGTCATTATACTTTGTTCCCCTCAACCATCCAAGGTTAAAATATTGAGCAGGCATTTGTATTATGGCAGAATCAGTAGGTTCCACAAGGCTTCATGTTTTTCTGCAGGAGGGAGAAATAATTATGTTAGAACATGGCTAAGCAGGCTAAGAATGCTAAACCTTTTTTAAAAAAAACATTTTTTTTATTTGCAAGCAGAGATAGAGAGAAGAGAAACAGACAGACATAGAATGGGCATGCCAGGACCTCTGGCCACTATAATTGAACTCCAAATTTATGTGACACTTTGCGCATCTGGCTTTCTGTGGCTTTGTAGGCAAGTGCTGAGCCAACTCTCCAGTTCACTAATCCTTTCCTTTAGTCACATGGTAACTATCTGTTCTGCTGCATTAGAGAATATTCTGGGCTCAGGCTTCTCTAGGGAGCTCTGCCACTTCCTAGTTTTGTGACTGTGGGCTTTGCAGCCTCAGTTTTGTTATCTGTCAAATATAGTGATCATGGCACCTGTCCTTGCTAGTAATGAGAATGTTATTTAAACTGTTCAGGGAAATAAAAGCAGCATTATCTTTTGTCAATGACGTTTTACAAAGATAAAGATTGAAGTCCTTCCCCAGCTGCAACAATAGTAGCAGCACCTAGGATACTTATGTGATGATTGTGTTCCAGACTGTTAAGTGTCTTACAAAATAATGCTCCTTAATCCTCACAGTCACGCTAGGAAGTAGCTATTACTAATATATTCACTTGTAAGTGCTTTGCCCAAGTGAGGCAACTAAGTGTTGGAGTTGGGATCTGAACCGTTGGCCAATGACTACAGAGCTCAATGCACACACAATAACTTCAACCAAACATTGAATCCATAAATGCTGAGGGCACACAGACTGAGGGCCCTTGGTGGAATTGGTAAGATTTGGGAGGAGAAGAAGCTTGAGGCAGGAGAGGAGCCCAACGCAGAGGGAAAAAAGGTCTGAGCTAGGTCACAGAAAACAAGAGTAAGAGCACAGCCAAGCCAAGGACAGAGTGACAGGAAGAAAGTCCGACTGGGTTCATAGACACAGGCAGAGCCTAGCTGCATAAGTCAATCTAGTTTTACCTCCTCCTTTTCAGACAATGGAAGTGTAAGTTTGTAGTTTGGATGAGAGGTCACTGTGGCCTTATGTGTTTTCAGTGCTTGCTCATTAGCTGGTGGAATCTGGGAGGTGGAGACTTGCTGTGTAGTGTTGTGTGTGTTGTTATGGGAGGTGGGCTTTGGGTGGTATAGTGGAGTGTTCAGCACTGAGACTTCTCTCTGTCACACCCTCCGAAGCTCAGGGACCACTGTGGAAGAGGTGGTGGATGTACTATTGTTTTCCCCACATAGTCAAAGGCAGTCCCCCCTCTCCTTTAGGGTGCAAGACTTTTGTTTAAGCAGAATCAGAACAATTCGGAGCGTCCCAGCTTGCATTCAGCCTCACACAGGGTATCTGTGCCTCCTCAGTGACCCTGTGTCCCAAACCCTCAACATCTGAGAAACTGGAGGAAGAACAGACTGAATTCTCACAATGAGAGATGACAGATCTCTAGAGGTTACCTCATTCCACCTCCCTAAAGTCATACGGCCTGATGTCGCACAAGCCCTCCAAAGCTGAAACTCAGCATGGACATGTCCCAATCCCAGGACCAGACTTCTCCACTTCCCAGCCGGCAAAAGAAGCCTTAACTTTCCATTCCAGTGGGACTCAGGAGGAGATGAGCTGTCTAAGGACTGCCCTCCACACTGACAGGAAGAAGAGTTTGATGAAGAGGAGGGATTTGGATAAGGCTAGTTGAATTCATATGGGTCTCTCAGAAGGAGAGAGGGTGAAGGTGGGGTATCCTAAATACCCTGCAATAGCATCAATGTGTAAATAAATCTTCAGCCAGGTTTCCTATGGAATGAAACTCTAAAGCCCTTCCGCTTGGGACTACATGTCTTGTGAGGCTCAGAACCTGACAAGTCAACAGTCAAATTTGGTAGAAGAGGGCAGGAGGTGGGGATCTGTGATCAGATCCTGGACTAGTCCTCCACACTCAGGGAACAGAGAATCCCTGGGCTAAGCTAGCCTCGTGCCCAACCAGAACCTCTGAGAGCCTCAGGCTCTCTCTCGGAGTGGAGTTAATCTTCCAGAATAATGAGTCTGTTGGAGTCCAACATGAAAGCAGCTGGAGTGTGAGTGGGCTGTCTGGGCGAGGGGTGGGCTGAGGAGCTGGGAGCACAGAAGGTTAGGAGATACAGACCACTGATAGTGTGGGAATTATGATGGCAAGGGTTAAAGATGGCACCTGTCTGGTCTCTCCTCTTCTCCACTTAGAAAGTTATCAGATGGCTTGTAAAGCTTTTAGAAAGAACATGAACTGGGAGGTGGAGGCTGGGCTTCTAGGTCTCCTTCCTGGGCCTTGCCTATTTCCTTACCTTTTAAAACACAAGTTCAAATTCACTGAAAGCTGGCGCTTCCTTCCTGCCTACCTGTCTGGAACACTGTCCCTGTTTCAGGTTTGTCTTCATGTTTATGTGTGCACCCTAAGACCACCTGTCTCTTGCCATGTTTCTTTCTCACCTCACATGCTTCTCCTACCTGGCAGGGACCTAGGCAGTTCTCAGCCCTGCTCTGGGAGACAGATCACCTGAGAAAACTCCTGTGCTGGCTGGCACCTTGCCACCTGCAGCCCTAAGGCTACTCCTGCCAAGCCCCCTCCACCCTGGGAACCATGCAGGCTCCTCTGAGCTGGCAAAGGTAACTGTTCTCTATGGACACCTTCTGTATCTCCTGTAGCTGCCTCTGCATCCTCTTGGGAGGGGAGGAGAGTTATGGCTTCACCAAGATCTATTCTCCATCAGTTCTGGCCCATCTAATACCAACCCAACCTGCTTGGAAGTTCATCAACTGACAAGGCTTTGGGGAAAAGGCTGAAATCAGTTCAATACCCAGAGAAGGCCACCCTGAGTGGCACATCCTTAGGCAGAGGCTCCAGGGAGCCCTTGAATTGGGGCAGAGGAGCTGGGCTACTCTGCTGTGAAAAGAGCAGCCGGTTATTCTAGAGACACCCAGGGAGGGAGTGACTACAGGGACATGGGGAGGCCTGGCCTGGGCTGGGCTGAGAACTCTGCCTGAGGTGCTCAGGGCTGCAGAGCCTAGGCTAAGCCAGCAGGACTGAACTGGTGCGCCCTGAAAAGAAGTGACCTCAGAGCAAAGCTCTTATCTGAAAGTGGGGGCGGAGTGGGGGGAGGGTAGATTATCAGTGGGAAAAACACTTCTCAAGTGAGACATTCTTTTTCTAGAAAGGGAACTTTTCCACAAACCCCCTAGCCCACAGCCTGGCAAGGCCACAGCTCCCAAACTGGCAACTTCTTCCTAAGAATGCCACACCAGCCCCATCCCCTTCCTCTCAGAGGAAACCACCCTGGGCTTCTTCAGCTATCACTTCTTTAAGAGACCCAGGAGCCCCTCCTTTCTTTGGCCACCCCACTTCCATCAAAGCTTGACATCAACCAGACATTACAATACATCAATTGCAAACAAAGTTTATTATGCAGACACCCAGACCACAGCACTTGGAAAGCAGAGTCCACAGAGGGCTATGTACACAGAAGCACAGTTCCCCAGGCAGCTGCCAGGGGATGGAATCAGAGGGCTTGCCTGGTGTCCCTGCAGAATGCTGCCTGGAAGGTACACCAAATGGAACTACAAGGGGGCATGGGAGACCAGGAGTGGGGCATGACTGGAAGACACACTTGGGCAACATAGATTCTTCCCAGAACACAATGAGTGTCGCTGACTCTGATTATTTAGAGGAGAACTTTCATTCCTTCCCCCACCCCAAAATGCTGTCAGATGTGGGTTTGCTGTCAGTTACAAGTACAGAGATATAGCCTTCTACATTCTGGAGTGAAAGATCTGGGAAAGGGCCCATCTTTATCTAAAAGAGAAGGTCACACCAGAGCCACAACCTTCCTCTGAGCCACCCTTTCCAGAGCCAGAGCCTCCTCTAGATCCTCCTCCAGAGCTGAGCCCTCCAGAACCGGATCCTCCTCTGGAACCTCCTCCAGAACTGGAGCCTCCTCTAGATCCAGCTCCAGAGCTGAGCCCTCCAGAACCAGAACCACCTCTGGAGCCACTGCCTCCTCCAGAGCTGAATCCTCCTACGGAACCAGAACTTCCTCTAGATCCTCCTCCAGAGCTGAATCCTCCAGAACCGGAACCTCCTCTGGAGCCGCTGCCTCCTCCACCGCCACTTCTGGAGCCAGACCCTCTGCCAGAGCCGTAACTGCTGCTCCCAGAGCCGTATCCTCCTCCATAGCTGGATCCCCTTCCTCCAGAGCCTTGGCCTCCAGAACTAAAGCCAGTCTTGGAAGCCACGTTTGAAGAAATGGTGCTGCTTGTCACAGCTGCAGGAGAGAGAAAGTGTCACCCCAGCAGTTCTGCCTGCCTCCACCCGTCTCTGCCACATCCACTGTCCCATAAGATGGGCCCATGTCCAGTACTTACACACAGACACGTTATTGCTGTATTCTCCAGACATCCTGTCAGGGAGAGAGAAGGGACTTGTGGCAGAGCACCTGGGCTCCGCATGAATTTTCTTTTACAACTTCCTCCTACTTGGGTGCACTGAGGCCACTTTATTCAGCCTTGGTGAGGGTTATGGATCCCCTCTCCTCCTGCCCTCCCCGCTGTCAGCAGGGAGGATGACAGAGCATACACTTAGGCACAATATATCATGGGTTTTCTCTCAGGTTAAAATGAACCCCTGCACTGTTGATCTAGAGTGACTAAAAGCAAAGTCACTCCTGACTATGCAATGCACTGTCTTTACAACTCTCGTAAGGAACCATGCCACGTCCAACACTTGTGAATTAGGCTGGGCTAGGAGCATTCCATTCAGAGAGAACTGAGCTTCTGTAAAGCCTATCTCTGCCTCCCTCACTGACTAATTCCTCTGCCTCCAGTGAAGTCTTTGCTGGACCCTCTCAGATGTGGGGACAGGAGGCATTGTCTCTAGACAGGTACTGAACAGGAGGGAAACACTGCTTCTTCCCCATTCTGCCTTGATAATACTAAGGTGGCTTGATCCCTTAAGTCACCAAGGTTGCAGGTAACAGAGGAAGCCAAGGGCCCCTCTACTGGAGTGAGTGCTTCTGTTTGTCACTCTGCAGGCTCTCTAGGAACTCAGCCCCCCCTCTGGCATAGCTGGTGCCATCTCCCCATTCGGGGGCACACTGTGGAAGGGAAGAAGACCACACATCTTATGGACTTCAAGACCTTCAGATGAGATAGTTGCACATCATCTTGTTTTCTCTCTTAGAAAAGACTAGAATGTTTCAGTGATTCTGTGCTGATGTCGGCACAGCACTGGTGCTCTCGGTCGGGTCCTGAATTTTTGCACAAACAGCACAGTGAATGCTGCTCTCCGCTGCCAGAGGCCCTGTCCCATCCTTGGCATTTCTTGCTTTCAAGTCTGCCCTGCTTCCAGGAGAAAGGAGAGGGTGCACCGGAGTGCCCCTCTTCCCTGCCAGTGCCCTCACCTGCACTCCTCGCCCTCCAGGAGCTTGCGGTAGGTGGCGATCTCCACGTCAAGCGTCAGCTTCACGTTCATCAGCTCCTGGTAGTCTCTCAGCAGCTTGGCCAGGTTCTCCCTGGCCTGCTGCAGGGCCTCCTCCAGGTCCTGGAGCTTGTTCTTGGCATCTTTGATGGCGTGCTCGCCACGCTGCTCGGCATCTGCAATGGATTCTTGCACATTCTTGCACTATGAAAGAGGAAGAGAAGGCTCTTATTTGTACAGAGTCGGGTCTATCTAGCAGAGGGGAACGGGGAGCAAGAGAGTCAATGGAGGAGTCCAGGATTGATGGCCCTGGAAGTCTTGGGTCTCTCCCCACTAACCTCCCCTCCCCCACTGAAGTTTATGGAAGTCACAGACAACTGTGCTCACTTGCTGCTGTCCCTGGGCCATCTTCCTCCCATTTCCCTTTGATTCACTGCATAGGCTTTCTCCATGATGTCTCCCTTGTTCCCCACAACACAGGGCCAGGATAACTGTGCAGATAACACTGAATACAGGCTACTTTGTAGAGCCCCTGCTGCTTATGGAGTAGGCTCTACCCCTGACTATCTGTTCCAAAGCTAGTGTCCAACAAGAGCCGGCTCTCTTCCACTCTCTGGCTCTCTGTGAACCCAGCCAGACCGTGTCTAGGCCTGTGTCGCGCAGGAGCAGGAGGCTGTGTCTGCAATCCCAGCAAGTCACCCAACTTATTAGCTTATTAACTATTGATCACTTTACTTGTATAGACAACAAAGGAGTAATTACAATTCTCTTTTCGCTGGCCCTTGGGTGACTTGAAAGGTTGTTATGGCCTTAAATTCTATCTAGCTGGGGGAGATTTGGACTGATATAAACTAGAGCCTCTCAGTTTCTCATCTGTCTTTCTCCCACGCACTCATGGACACACAGAGACAAGCATCCTGCCTCACCTGCTTCTTCACGTGTGAGATCTCCCCTTGCAGCCTCTGGATGGTGCGGTTCAGCTCGCTGATCTCCATCTTGAGCTCTCTCAAGCTTTCCCCATGCTTCCCAGCAGTGACCTGGAGCTCCTCATACTGATGGAGAAAGAGGACTGATGACAGTCAGTTCACAAGGGAGCCCAGCCTGGGGAAGGCTTGGCATGAGATAAGGGAAGGCTGGTGACAGGCCAGGGATGATCAACCAAGCTGAATGTGATGCCATTCCTCACACTCTTCCTTGGGAATGATCCCAACTTTCATTAGACAAACGGTCAGGTAACTTTCCTATATGTGACTCAGCTAGGAGTGAAGCCCAGGACTTGCCTTGCTGTGGTATATCTCCTCAGCCTCGGTCTTGCTCTTCTGAGTGATCTCCTCATATTGGGCCTGAACCTCAGCAATGATGCTGTCCAGGTCCAGGTTCCGGTTGTTGTCCATGGACAGGATGACATTGGTATCAGTGACAGACTGTTGCAGCTGGGACACTTCCTACAATGCACAGGGAGGTTGGAGGTGAAGCTCTGCTCACAGTCACAGGCAGTGAGGAGGCCTCCTCTCCTCACAGTCAGGGAAATACAGATTCTCTGACTAAGCATGCTCTGGAATGGAAAATGACATCCCTACTATTCCTAGGTCTATCACAAGATTGTCCTCAGGATTGTATGGGGTGACAAGAACAAGAAGCTTGTTTAACAGGCTCAACATAATGTCAGTAGGACCCCTATAAAAAAAAAATCTGGTTCATGGCAGGGACTTTAAATACTTCCTACTTCAGAAAGGGGGCAGGAAGGAAGATAGGAGACATAATACACTTTAACCTCAAGAATACAATGAACATAGAAATTGACACAGGGAAGTTCTCTTCCTATAAGAAGCTGGACATTATGGAGATGTAGGGACAGGAAATTGACCTGGTATTTTCTGAGCCTCACTGCATGTGACATCAGAGGAAGAAATTCCTCTCCCCTAATCCCTACACTAGAGAAACCCCTTAGAGGGCTAGAATGGCAGCACATTGAAGCCAGCCAGCCCACAAACCCCACCCCTGAACCTTTTCATCCATTGGATAAGGTTCCCCTCTGGTGAGAAAGGTGGGAAGCAAGGGTCTGGTTAAAGTAGCCTCCTTACCGCATCATAGAGTGTCCTCAGGAATTCAACCTCCTGGTTCAGAATGTCCACCTTGGATTGCAGCCCTACCTTATCCATGTAGCACCCATCCACATCCTGCAAGAAACGAAGAGGAGAAACTCACACCCACCCACCTTGAATGACTCCTACGTAGGTCTCAGCTTCTCTCTGCTGCTCTCCTCCAGCCAGTGCCTGTTAGCTGTTCTCCAACATCTGAGGCGCTTCCAGGTGAGCCATATCCCCATGGGCCTCATTTGGCATGCAATCACCCGTGCACCTCGACAGGAGGCTCCATGCCCAGCTCCAGTGCTCACACCCACAACACCATGTGAGTGTGCTAGGGCCAGCTTGGCCAACTAGTCTCTCCTTCCAGCTTGCGACAGAGTATGTTCCCATGATGGGTACAATGGCCTCTGTGCCCTTCCGTAGTCTTTAGCCCTTTCATCCTGTCTGTCCACCCAGCCTCTCCGGAATGTCCCTGGATTGACACTCTTACACGACCCAGGTCAGGAATATATACTTCCAAACCTTGTCAGTCAGCTCGACCCAACCATAGCTGGCATTCGGAGGAAAGCCCATTCCTCCCCAGCTCTTTAGAAAAATAAAGCTCTTTCAGCATTTGCATTTGTGTGGTAGACTTTCAGTGGGTTATATTGATGAGGGATGCTCTACCCAACACACAGAGCATCTTGGGGGAAAAAATCAGCACCAGAAGTTAGAAGTACAGAGATCCTTTTGTTCCTAAGAGAACTAGCCACAGACATGTCGCACCCTCTTCTCCACCAGTGCCATGAGCACTCAGAGCTGCTCTCAGTCTGTCTCACTGAGCACAGGAGGATGTGAAGCACCCACATTCTCTGCCCACAGCATTCTCTTACTCACCTTTTTAAGTGTCACAAAATCATTCTCAGCTGATGTGCGCTTGTTGATTTCATCCTCATACCTGTTGGAACCCAGATGGTACAACAGTTAGTTTAGTTCTAGTTTATTGGGGTTTTCTTTTCCTTTTTCTACTGGATTCACCCAAATTATCCCATTCTCTAGGAATCCTAAACTCTTTAGATTAAAATTTTGAGATCCCAAATGGGTGTCGATTTCCATAAATGAACTCAAGCATGTTAAAAAACATGATCTCTGGAGCCCTAAAGTCTTCTTCACAAACAGTCAACACAGATACACCTCCCTGCTTCGTCACTGTAATTGCAGGTGGGAGAAGAGAGAGTGGATGGCACCTGCCAGTATCTGTCTTTGCTCAGGGTTCCCTCGGCCACCTACTTCTTCTTGTAATCCTCCACAAGGTCTTGCATGTTGTTCAGCTCTGAATCCTGGGAGTTTCTTTCAGCAAGGAGGCTATCCACATGTTTCTTAAGCATGCTGATGTAAGCCTGGAAGATGGGGTCCAGGTGGGTGGTGCGGGTGCCCACATCTAACTGCTGCAGAATATCCCATTTGGTCTGTAGCACCTGGTTCTGCTGCTCCAGGAATCGCACCTGCAGTGGCCAGAGGAGGAACACATAAGCTCTGGGCTACCTTTCACCCCAGCTAGACACACTTGTGAGACACTCAGACACCTCAGGTGCTGTTCCTGGAGGTACACAAGCCAGGATGCTTCATCCTCACCAGCCAAGGGAGGCTGGAAAGTGTGGGAAAGAGCTTCTGAGCTCCCTGTCTTCATGTGGAGAAAGCTCTACTGACTTCTAGTATTGCATCTTGCCCTCTCCACTCACAGTTCTCTCTCTCTTTCCTATTCACACCCTCTGTTTTGTTCCAAGATGCTCCAAGACTCCAGGCGATTTCCCTCCCTTATCCTAATTGTACTCTGCCAAGCTTCCATAAATTCTGGGGAGAACCAAAGGCAGGCGTTGACTGGCATTGAGGCTGAGGGTGCTGACTCTGAGAGTCCTGGAGGGCAGGCAGGGCTCCTCGGCCTGCTTTTCTTAAAGTCTTGTAAATTCCTGTCTAATTTAAGGCAGAGGAAACAAGACAGGTTCCTGCCTTCAAATAAAAGAAAGCCCAGCAACACCCCAAAGTGACACCAATAAAGACTTTATGGGTCACCAAACCAAGAATGTTTCTCTCCAAGGCTGAAATCTCATTCATCCCAAAGCAGAATTTAATAAACTAATAACATTCAAGAAGAAGAAAAGGCTACCTCTAAATCCTGCTCAGTCCTGTCATTATTTGATAGTCGCCTATATCAACATTTCTATGATTGTCAGAATTCTCCATAAATATTAACCATTTGGACTGGAAAATAAAGTAAGAATTTAAACTAAAAATTAAAATAAACAAAGAAAAGCCAGGCGTGGTGGTGCATGCCTTTAGTCCCAGCACTCATGAGACAAAGGTAGGAGGATCACTGTGAGTTGAGGCCAGCCTGAGATTACATAGTGAACTCCAGGTCAGCCTGGGCTAGAGTGAGACCCTTCCTCAAGAGAGAGAGAGAGAGAGAGAGAGAGAGAGAGAGAGAGAGAGAGAGAGAGAGAGAGAGAGAGAGAGAAAGGATTCCTAAGTACACACTATTGTGGAATACATAGTCTGCAAAGCCAGCATCCATTTGGAATTCACAAATAGCCCAGATGGTGATGGCCACACCAATGGCTCCTAGGAGACAAGTGTGTGCCATGTCTTCTGCAAGCCCAGCATGCGGAACATGACCAGGAGCCACTTCTCCTGACTCACCTTGTCGATGAAGGAGGCAAATTTGTTGTTGAGAGTCTTAATCTGCTCTCGCTCCTGAGACTTCACGTTCTGAATCTCTGGGTCAACTTTCACATCCAGAGGCTGCAGGAGGCTCTGGTTGACTGAGACTTCATGGATGCCTCCACCAGGGAATCCTCCAGGCCCAGAGCCACCAGGACCCCCAAAACCTCTGAAGCCACCACCACCTCCAAAGCGGCCTCCACCAAAGCCACCACCTCCGAAGCCACTGCCTCCTCCGAAGCCACCGCCTCCTCCAAAACCTCTGCCTCCTCCGAAGCCACCACTTCCTCCAAAACCTCTGCCTCCTCCAAAGCCACTGCCTCCTCCGAAGCCACTGCCTCCTCCGAAGCCACTGCCTCCTCCGAAGCCACTGCCTCCGAAGCCACCTCCTCTGCCACCAAATCCACCACCGCAGCCAGCCACACTAGTAGAGATGCTCTTGTATCCTCCAAGGCCAACAAGGCTCTGACTGCCAAAGCCGCCTCCACCGCAGCCCCCTTTGCCACCTCCATGGCGGCTCAGGCAAGAGAAACCGGTGGTCGATCTCCGACTCCCTCCAGAGACCACGGCTGAGCCACTGCTGAAGCCCCGGAATCCTCCTCCTCCTCCTCTTTGAGACTTGGACGAGATCTGGCAACTCATGATGCTTTTGCCCAGCAAGGACAGTGGAAGGTTCCCGAGCAGATCCGAGGCTAGAGACTGAACTGTGCTTAGGAGCCTCACAGGGTCCCCTTATATACCTGACAAGTAGGTGTTGGTGAGCATGGGTGTGGACCCACTTATGCATGGGTTTGGTCTACCTGGAAGCTATTCCTGGTGAGTGATTATCAACCTAATAGCCATTAAAAATCTACTAATCAGCTCCATTCCAGAACTTGCTTTGATTGCGAACTTTGGTTTATCTGCGCATCTGTCACGTAATTTGATTTTTGTAAAATCATCAGAAGAGGAGATTAAGATTTGTGTTTCTCAACCTGAAAAATGTGGAATGCTGCTCCCTGTTCTGGACCAAGCTACGGGAAGCTGGCTACCACCCAGGCTGTGCCGCTCACCATCCAGGTCATGGGAGGGAGGATGGTCAGGCCTGGAGACATGCTTTCCTATGGCCCAGGAAGAGCTATGAGAAAAGGGGGAGTCACTACAGAGACTGACCCTGGTGTGGGGAAGTCGGCCCTTCCTTACAGAGACTGGGATGCTGCAAAAGTCTGCTCATTTTTCAGGATTTCTTGGCTGTCTCCTTCCCAAAAATGCACATAGCCAAGCAGTGGGAGAGGAGCCTTTTCTATCCTGTCACCAGAAACATTTATGATCATCAGTTCTGTTATTTTTCTCCATGAAAACACAGAGCATGAGGGAGAAGGGACACGTTATGTATTCTGGGGTCTGTGTGAATCAGGGCATCCTATGAGAGTTGTGTAAAGGATTTATACAACTTGGAAAGCTGAGCGTGGATGAACTCAGTCATTCAGAAACCATGTACTGCCTTGTGATTCTGCAAGGCAATTAGGAAGGCAGGCTCCTCGCTGACACCTAATGATGGATTAGCATCTGGAGAGCCAGCCAGTCTAGCCAAAGTCACTAGATGCATGAAGCATTCACACCCAAGGGCCACCATCTCTCCTCTGCCCATGTGGCTAAGTCAGTGTCACACAATGTGCCAGTAATAGAATCAAACTGAAAATCAGATGTTCTAGGTTTGAATTCTAATTTTGCCATCTATTGACAACATGGCCTTGAATTAAACTCTGATGCTTTGTTCTCTTAGCTCTAAAATGGGAAACTCAGATAAAATGATTTAAAAACCACAATAGACAATGTGAATATTAAGCTTTTTAGGGAGGTAAAGGTGGTTCCTTCTCTTTGTAACCCTTCATTCCATTCTCTCTACTGATGGCTCTGACCTTGAACTCAATATAGACAGGATTAGTTCCAGAACCAGGATGTGGAGACCCTAGCATGAAGTCAGCATAAAGCAAGGTTTAAAAATCAGCTTTTAGCTTAAGTCACACCTTCCTTGTATTTTGGATTATTCAGTCTTCCAGCCTCAGTTTCTAGGTTCCTCATCTATAAAAAGAGGGAGAAAGCCAGGTGTGGTGGTGCACACCTTTAATCCCAGCACTCAGGAGGCAGAGAGGATTGCTGTGGGTTCGAGGCCACCCTGAGAAGACTACATAGTGAATTCCAGGTCAGCCTGAGCTAGAGCAAGACTCTACCTCAAAAAAACAAAGAAGAAGAAGAAGAAGAAGAAGAAGAAGAAGAAGAAGAAGAAGAAGAAGAAGAAGAAGAAGAAGAGGAGGAACAGAAGAAAGAAAAAGGAGGAGAAAGAAGAGGAAAGAGAAGGAAGAGGAGGAGGATGAAGCAAAACACAATTGGTAGTTGATATCATAAACTCAATTTTATGTGTCTTCTCATTCTCCCCTACTGAGGTGCAACCCTATGTGGTAACATCATGGCAAGGATGGAAATGAAGATAAAGAATGAGAAACATATCCAGCTATTTGATTTGCAATAAAAGAATTCTGAAGAAAGCAAAGCCATGTCTTCTTGACTTTTTTTCAATCCAGTTTATATAATTGCAACCAGACACATAAACAATAAAACTAAAAGCTTTGGAGAGAGTCTCAATCTAAAGCCAAATGTGTCATTATCTATGGATATCTGAGCAACGCCCTAATTGCCCATTACTCCACTATGACTATGCAGAGGCCATGCCAGTTTCAGGGGGCTCTTAACCTCTATAAAGGAAAGGAGCAAACTCATTGTGAGCCTCTGCCTTACACTGTGCTTGTGCCGGGCACTCTGCAGGCCTAGCTGTCTTCATTCTGTTCTCACCATTCCTTTCTCATGCTCTCTACTAAGTAGCTTCTCTTTGTGAAAGTCAAGTTGAAGAGGAATAGACTTGCTCTCTTGAAATGTGGAAGTAGAATTAATGCAACTTGGGTCTTATGTAAGATTTGTTTTAGATACCTTTAAGTGTCCATCTTTTCTATAATTTCAATGTGCTTTTAAAAATAGCATGTTTGCATTCGTTAAGGGAGTGATGTGGGAGTTAAGATTTTTGATCCGGCTATAATTTTGATTCTCATATCCGCTGTGATCCTCAAGAACTTTATAAAACGGGAGCATTTTCCCCACATTTCCACTATCCGATAAGGACATTGACATTGACCTGTATAGAAGGTTTTAAGCTTTGCTGTCTCTGAGCAGAACAGGAATCTTCCAGAAGAAAAGTCCTTCTTTCTGCTCCCTAGGTCCCTTTCAATGAGCTTCTTTGGCCAGCAAGCCCAAGACCCTAATGTTTCTTATAGATCTCAAAAGCACATCTGTCTGCCAGGGTGGTAGCAAACTGAGCCCCGAGTGTCAAGCAGATTGTGGCTTCACTCTTGAGAAGATGGAACATAAAGTTGCAGCCAGGTGTGGATGCTCCATGCAGATTCTCGAGGCAGGAATAAATTCCCTGTCCCCCATGCTCCCTCCGAGGTGCAGGTCCCTTACAGCCTCATCCGCACAGTCCAGCTTGTGTTGCAAGGAGCCATGTCCCTGGACTTCTTCCCCTTCAAGGCAGAACAGGGATCAGACTTCTCTTGACTAGAAATCTCCCAGCATAAAACAGTCTCCCAGCATAGGACAGTCATTTCAGGAATAAGTCTATAACCAAAAACTCAATTCAAGGGGCTGGTTTGGCATTGCCGGCTCTTCCTGATGTGTGAAAGCAGTGTTAGCTCACTCTAAATGGTCACAACCTCTCCTGTGGGAGGTCCCTAAAGATCCCACTGGGGACCATCACCTCTACTTCCCAAAGACTGCCAACCAGCTGAACAGAGCCATCAAGCTTTCTCGGGATGAAAACCAAACAAAAACACACTCAATAAGTGACAGCCTTCTCCCTCCAAGCCTGCTCCCCTCCCCAGTACTCAAAGGGGTCTAAATGCAGAGTATCCAATCATGCCAGAAAGGAGACTCCAGTACCAGAGACGGAAGCAGCAGGCTGTCCAGCAGCCCATCTTGCAGCCGAGTCCCCACAAGACAGCCAGCAGGCCCACACTGCCTGCCTCCTCCCGGCTTCTATCACAGCGCCAACGTGCTGCTCCAGAGAGCGCAACCACAGTGCCAGTGGCTCCAAGGGAAGGTGGAACGCAGGCTGCCAGGCTCCCAACACGAACCCTTGCTCAACTTCTCCCTCCAGGGCCTTTCTTTGAAAACGATTATTCTAAAGCTGCTTACTCAGTCCAAGGCCAAGTCCCAGCCCCTGACCCAGTTCCCCATCTCAGCCTTGGCCTCCCCTCTGTCTTACCTAACCTGTCCTTTTCAGTGGATCAGGCTTTAGTTTGGGCCCCTTTTCTGACAGCCAAACCTGTGGTTGTTGATTGTAAGGGGCCGGGGCCAAACTGGTTGTTACTGAGAAAGAAAGCTGGCAGGAAGCCAGTTCCCGCAGCAAGAAGTTTCTATCACCCTCGAAGTGCAGGATCGTTATGGAATGAGGACATTCCAGGATATTCTTGAGAAAGCAGGGTGTGTGTGTTGTTCGGGACAAAAGGGTGACGAGGACAGGGATAGGCCCAGTCCTCAGAAGGTGTTGAAGACACGATTGTGGCACAAATGAAGCCGTCCGGTAATAGCGACAAGCAAATCAATAGATCGGTAAAAGGAGACCCACCACAGAGCCTAGCTTATAGTAGGCAATAAATAAATGTAATTTTCCTTCCCTCTGCTGTTGACAGAATCTCATAGCCCAGGCTGGCTTTGAACTCAAGATCGTCCAGTCAGTGATTACAAGTGTAAGCCACTGTGCCCAACTCTCTACATTGTAGCTTTATTCTCCATGGTCAGTCTACAGCTGTATCAACTCGGTATCACTTCCAGGCTTCCAGAAATTCATGGAGACCTGTGCCCTAGTGCTAAAATGCCATGACACAAATATACCCATGATCCCATGCCTTCATCCACACAGACAGAACTGCAAAGGATCGTCCATGCACGGCTCCAACCCTCTTTCCAGACAAATGGTTTCCCCAAACCGTGTCCTCCCTCAACTCCAGCTCCAGGATCTCACTTTTGTTCGTTGCCTACAAGCTGCTCAAACCAGGAAGGACCAGAAACTTATCAAATATCCCATCTCATCCTGGTCATGATCTCAAAACGGGTATCACCCCACCAACAGGCACTCATGCCTTCCTCACTATAGAGCAACTTCCCAAGCTTCTCCAGATCCAATGCTGTCTCCTTACCCAACCCATAAGTCATGGGGAACCCTCCGACCAACTCCATAGTGCACTGCCACCATTGACAGCCACAATTCACTTCCAGTACCTCTCCTGGGTCACCTGCCATTCTTCAGCTGTGCCCTTTTTTTTGAGGTAGGGTCTCACTCTAGCCCAGGCTGACCTGGATTCACTATGTAGTCTCAGGGTGGCCTTGAACTCACAGTAATCCTCCTACCTCTGCCTTCTAAGTGCTGGGATTAAAAGAATACAACCCCATGCTCGGCTTCAGCTGCACCCTATGTCAAGTACGCCCAGAGAGCTCCATCAGACACATCCAGCCCTCGCCTCCACCTCACCCTCCCCATCACTCTGAGCTGCCCAAAGCCCTGGGTGGGGGTCTCTTTACTTCTTGCCAGGTTTCCTATGTTGGGTTCCATGGAGATGGAGGAAGTTGATGGAGATGTCCCTGCCCCCCAAAATGAAAGAATCTGCATTAAAATAACTTTAATTTCAAAGAACCAAATTTGGCTGGATGTGGTGGCATATACACCTTTAACCCCAGCACTCTGAAGGCAGAGGTTGGAACAACACCATGAGTTTGAGACCACTCTGAGAATACATAGTGAATTCCAGGCCAACCCCAGGGCTAGAGTCAGACTCTACCTTAATTAATGAATTAATTAAAGAGAAAAGAAAACACTAATCTAACCAGATGTGGTGGCACACACCTTTAATCCCAGTACTTGGGAGGCAGAGGTAGGAAGATCATTGTGAGTTCAAGGCCACCTGAGACTACATAGGTCAGCCTGAGCTAGAGCAAGGAGACATACCTTAGGAAAAAAAAGAGAAAAAAAAAAAAAACAAGTGATTCCTGTTCTCAGTCTAGCCATGACATTCTTAGAGACCCTTTCAGATCTGTGGGCCTCCTTTAGAATCATGGGCTTGATTCTAGACAAGCTGGTTGCTATAAAGATTCTTATCAAGGAAAAAGAAAACCAGAGGTAATTGCTTGAAAGTCTCTGGATGGTTTGTCTTTTTACAGCATCAAAAAACGTGTTTTTTTTTCAAATTCTTCTTTAAAAGCCTTTTAAATCCTAAAACTAAAGGCAAATTAAATAATTACTAATTAAGCAGTTAATATTTAATAGAGCTAGTACAGTCATTCATCTAAGATTATTAAATTTATGAGATGAATTATATTTTTATGAGCCATAGGCACACTTCAGAGCCCATCGGGTATTCAGAGACAGGTGTCAGCCTCTGCTGAGCAGTCCTTTTACAAGGGAAGCTGTGTGATAACCTGGGAAGAGAGTGCTCAGGAGCAAACATCAAGTCCCTGTGCCAGAAACCAGCGGTATCACCTGGGCATGACACTTCGCTCGATGGGTCCCTTTCCTTCACCTGAGCTTGAGAGCCATCATGGAAGGGGGGGATCATTATCGAGGAGGAGGCAGAAGACTCGCATTCCTCTCCCAGCCCTGGGACCCTGACTTCTGTTCACTCTGGAACCAGCCCTCAGCCATTCTGGGGTTCGGCTTTCTCCTTTGTGAAAGGAGTTGCAGGGCTAGAGATCCAAAGGGTTCCTTTGGTTTAGGGACCAACCTATGCTTCAAGTACATTCCCAGCTTTGCTCCTTCTCCTTAGGGAAGCCAAGCCTTTCGGGTCAGGCATCAAGGTTTGCAGGGCTGCCCACCAACGGGCTGTAGAGTCTTTATGATGCCCCAGGAAGCAAGCTAGGGTATCCATGATCTGAGAACCCCAAGCATGGCTGAACCACTTGAGATCCAGCTCTGGGAGAACCTGGAAACAAAACCTGCAGACATAGCCCAACAAACCTGACTGCTGCCCCTGGAAGCTTGGCTTCCCTGAAGAGGAGCAAAGCTGTGCCATATTCCCACAGGGCCCCATGACCTAAATATGTTTAGATACTGCTGTCCTAAACTACCCTCGCTTCCTTATGTTTCTCACACCTACCCCACGTCCTGCCTCCCAGAACAAATTTCAGCAGATGACATTGCCCAATCATCATCCTAATTGGCTGTCCCTTCCTAGGCTACTGCTCCCCGAGCACACACTGGAACATGCGGGGAAAGAACTTTGCAATCTGGATGCTTTCGGTTTCTGCTTAAACCCCACAGGGTGGAGACGAGGGGTGGGCCTGTACAGAGTGAGGAGGGACTGCTGTGCGTGACAGAGCAACAGGTCTGGGAGAGACAATGACTGATCATCAGGCTGAGTATGAGAAGCAGACGTGGTCCCTTAGCTCCACCATGTCCCAGGAGCTCATATGTCACCAACTAGAAGAGACAGGGAATCTTGTCAGCCTCTCCTCCACAAAGGGGAAGCACCTCCTCTTGAGTGTGTCATTGTCGGAGTAATCAGAGAACTACCATGGGACTTCCTAGGACATGTTTCAGGGGCTCTCATCCTCCTATCTTTGGGGACAGGAGCAGACGCAGCAGTAGTACTGGCTTAAGCCCAGTGACAGCCTGAAGAAGAGTTAGTGAGAGAGGCACTGGCCTGCCAAGCATAAGTCAGGGAGGCTGGGAGACAGAGCTCCCAGAGGAAGACAGAGGAAGGAACCACCAGGATAATGAATCCAGCTGCCAGGAGAAGAGGGATGCACACTAGGAAACCATCACTGCTGCTGACTGCTAACACTGAGGAAAAGATCCCAAGCTGTCCAATCAATGTTTCCCCAGCTCTACCCTCAAATTTGATCTTATTCACCAGAAATTCTCCTCCTTCTTCCCCAGAGAAGCAGAGGGACACTGAGCCCAGCTCCAGCCCAGGAGTGCTCCACCTGCAGGAGATGCCTGCCCCAAGCCCCTCACCTAGCCTCACAGCACTGCTGCCTGGCATCCTGGCATCCTGGTCCTCTGGGTAGTCATGGCCTGTCCTGGGCTTCTCAGTGAGCTGAGAGCATCACACTAGAATGGTTGGCTTCTTGCTTCATCTTAAAAAAACAGATTTTGCCTTTGTCCTCAAACATGGACACCTGCCTGCCAACTGAGAGGCAAGCAGTCATTCCCTGAGCCCCTTCCTCTGAGGCCGAAGGAAGGGGAGGGGTCAGCATATAGGCAGACCTGGTAAGAAGAAATACCTGTAAGGTATTTCAGCATGGGCTCTTTCCTAATGTTGACATGGAGGTCCACCAGGTAGACCAGGACCTCTAAAGGTAAGGTTAGCTCCTTACCATCCTCCATGAAGATGTTGGGGGAGGAGGAAGGAGCTGGGGGAGCTTCTAAACCACCCAAGCAAAGTTACCTTGCTCTGAATGGGATGGTAGGAACCCCAGGTTTTCAAACCCTGGGAAATAGGGTTTCTTCTTGTATCTTGAGATTTTTCCTTGTCCTCTGCCCAGTTTAAAAATACCTACAGTCTCCCCAGGGAAAGGAGTCTGACGAGTGTGTGTTTGGGGGAAAGTTATGATGATAGCTTGCCCTTGTATGGTTCCTGCAATGAGCACACAGTGTGTTATGCTTGAGTTAAGGACTAAGGATTAAGCCCAAGACCCACCACTTACATCTTGACCCCACAAGGGTTACCTACCTCTTGGTGGCCTCCATTTCCCCATATGAGAATAGCTAAGGGACCAATCATGCATGAGCACTCAGCACAATCCCCAGTGTAAAGCAAATGCTTCTCCTTCCCACAGTCTGTGCAAGTTCAAGGAAACTCCCAGAATGCTAGCAGTCTGAAAATACACATGATAAGATCCCCTAGATTGCCTCTTGCTGCCTGACTGTACACCCCTTTTCTGTGGTGGGCAAACCCACCTCCCAGAGCCTCCTGACTCCCTGTCCTCTCTGGGACCCAGTCCAAGCTAGCTCTCAGCATATCCCTTGGCAGGTGACATTCATTGCAGAGGTAGCAGCCACAGTTTGAAGAGATGGACCCTCCCTTGATGAGTGGATTTTTCTTTGTGGGGGGGGGGTTGTGGTAGTTTGATTCAGGTGTCCTGCTTAAACTTGTGTTCTGAATCAGTTGATGGCAATTTTGGAATTGGAACCTTATTGGAAGTGTGTTGTTGGGGGAGGGGTTATGGGGGTTATACCCAGCATCCCCTTGCCAGCATTTGGCACACGCTCCTATTGTTGTTGTACATCTGATGTTGGCCAGGAGGTGATTCCAGCTTCTGCTCATGCCACTGTTTTCCCTGCCATCATGGAGCTTGCCCTCCAGTCTGCAACCCAAAATAAACCCTTTCCTCCTGCAAGCTGCTTTGGTCAAGTTCTTTGTGCAACAAAAAAGCTGACTGCAACAGGGTCCTTTTAAATGAACTTTTTATTTCAAATTTTAACTATGCATATTTCTTGGTACAGTACAATAATTCAATACAAGTGAACAGTGTGTACTGATCAAATCAAGGTACTACAAGGTATTAACATTTCTGTCTAAAAAGAGGAGCCTTAAATGCCTAAAGACACACAGAAATGAAGGACAAGAACCCGCAAACTCAAATCCCCAAGAAAGCAGTCCTTCCCAGGTACTTTAACTACAGCTCACCCCAACATTCAGCACCTTGTTAAGGAGGAGCATAGAGGGTAGAGATCAGTCCCCCTGTGACCACTGCAGTTCATCTTTGTATCTTTAAAAACCTTCTGAAATTATCAGGAAAATCCTCTGCCCATTTCACACACCAACAAACTAAGCTTTGACGAGAACAAAGAGAACTGCTGAGGATCACAGATGAGTAAGGCAGGAAGCCAAAAGCTCATACCTGTGTCTTCAGACTCTGAAATCTCAAGCCCCACTTCCACCTACTCTACCCTCTCCTGACTAAGTTTCGGCTCTGGGCAAAGATTGAGCAAGAGTGCTCTGCCCCTTTAAGAGCTCTCAACCCCATTTTGGCCTCTGTATGGACAGCTCAGAAGCATGCTAAGTGCCGCCCCAGATGATAACTACATGTTTAAGAGAGACTGAGTTTGGTGGCTTGTCAAAGTCAGCGACATGATGAAAGCCCAGCCCAACAGCTCCATCACCAAGCCACACCAACCATGACAGCACTGAGTTTCACAGCCAGAAGAAAAGGGCTCAGATAAACCAAAGGCAGGGGCCTAATGAATACTGCAGTCAACACTCAATTATCCATAATGATGGAAAATAGGAAGCAAATAGCTTTGTCCTTTGCAGCCTTCTAAATCTGTCATTGTAATGCTTGCCTCAGGATTTTAGGGCACCAGACCAGCCTTTCCTTCCCAGTCTCACCTCTGAAGATGGGCCAGGAAAAGGTCTCAGAGACTGGGTTCAGGGGCAAATTGTCCAACCCTTGCCTTATCAGACACTCAAAAGCCACAGGCTGGTGATGGTTCTGCCATGGCATAGACTATATTTCCCTTGATTCTGTAGGCATGAACCTCTCCATGATGGCACGTGGCAGGCCAGAGAGTCAATGCAGTGGCATTAGGCTCCTGATATACCACCTGACCTCACCATGGAAACCTTGTTTATCCATTGTCAAACTAAGAGAGGGTGAATGAGGAAACACAGCCCAAAGCAGGGCATCTCCTGGGAACCCAGAGAGGTTTGTCTAATCCCAAGTGCAGTGGAAATGATGACATACAAAGGCTCCTCAGTAGCTACTTGGTTGGGTGATTTCACCAGATCACCTCATCCTCCCTTTAGGAACACAGAGGTAGACATTATGTTCTTTACGTGCCTGGAATGTTCTTCCTGCTCCACCGGGTATAGGACAAAAGGAAATCAACTATGCTAACATCAGGGGAAACTTAAGCCTAATAACAAAAAGATTCAGCCAATAACCTCACTGCGTGCAGAGCAGAAATTAGAGTATCCAGATGTATGAGATGTTGGTCTGGAAAGCTATGCTCTAATATTCCATGTAATTGAGGCTGAGTGAGCTTCCCGAGCTGGGGCAGACACTACCATCCGGAGTGGAAGCTGCCTCACAGCACCTTCAGAGATGAGGGTTGCCTGGGAATCCTGCCTATCCACTCTCCACCCCATTTCCAAGCAGCCCATGTTCCAAGACCCAACTCCACTGTGCTCTCCTCTAGACTGACGGTCTGAGGGGTGTCCCTCCCTTTGTGATCCTCCCGTGTTTACTGCCAATCAAGTTCATTGAACAAGAATTCACTGCTCACCTGGAGCACCACCCACACTCTGCCTCATCCCTGGGATGAAAAGGCGAAGAAGACACAGTCTTCATGTTTATGTTATTATTCCACAGGTGAAAGAGACTCATGAGAATGCCCACCAAGCAGATCCATAGCAATAGGGGTAGTATGCTCTCCAGGGGAAGGGAACACCCAAATTTGCAGTATCTGTCAATTTCAGTGGTGTAAATACACCCACCATAGCTGACTTTAAACTATCAACATGATGTGACCAAACACAGAGCTAGGAAGAGGCACTCAATTGGCTTTCACGAGCTGGCACAAGCTGGCACCAGAGGCAAGGAAATGCAAATGAAAAAGTGACACAGGAGTCAGGAAGACCTGTAAGAGCACTTGGGAACTAGCTTTTAAAATATGGGTAAGTGTTAGACACAGACCAGGGAGGGCAGAACTCCAGGATAGAGAAACACTTGCAAAGACATAACATGTAAAGATGGGTGGGCATAACTAGTTGGTATGAATAGCCCCAGTAGGTGCCCATGGAAAGTAGACTACGCAAGTTCTTGGCCAGGACTCTGATGACCCTGCCACCTGCTTCCAATCAACTGACCCCAACAGGGACCAGGTAGTCTGCCCCATTCATCTCAGAGAACCAGCTTCGTTTCTGTTTCTTCTCAGTATCTAGCAAAGGACAGCTGTCAGGATGACAACACCCAAAACAGGATGCTCAAACCAAGGTCAAATGTTCCATGTTCTTTAATCATTCGAGTCCTACATTAGTTACATTGGAGGACAAGTCTTAAAAGGAGCGGCACCAAGCCCATCTTCCCACAAAGGCCACTCAGCCCAGGGGCATAGTTGATAGATAGCACCTGTCCATGACTGAGGCTGAATCCCTGTGGCCTTTTATCCATCTTCTCAGATGATAAGAATCAAGGGTCAAGAGCCCCAGAGCATCGCTGAGAAATCCCCAGGCCATGTTGACTCAAATACCAGCTTTCCCTGTCCAGTTCTCTTAGACCGTACCAGTGGAATACCCATTATTTTCTCATGACAAATTCCCCTTGGTTAATGACTATGTAACTGACTGAACACCCCTAACTCCCTGCCTCAAACTTCTCTTTCAGGAAGCATGGCCTTCTGAGGTCCCTCTTAAGAGATTCAGCTCTAGATCCACAAGCCCCCTCACCTTAGAGTGTCCTTGTCTCCCCAGAGATGGCCATGAAACGACTTATCTACCCAATAGTGAGCAGGTGTAGCTTTTTTTCCCAGCCAAAAGAACTTGACCTTACAAGGCTGCCCTCCCCACCCGACTCCAACCACCCAACCCTGCCACAGGAAGCACTATCCTAGCAAGGACAAGACACCATGTAAAACCAATGAATGCTCTGTTCTAGGGCAAATTTCTGCACCTGAAACAGTTTGAAGACCCACAAAGTAAGGACCCATATGTTGGGGGGTTGGTGATTTTTAACATATTTCATTTGAAAGAATCAGAACTAAATCAAGCACATCTCTCTACTCATTTAGGGCATCCCAAATCATTCAGTGAGGTGTCATGTACTCATCTAATGTTTTATCATATCATATCATACCACGTAATGTCATGTCAAAATGCTGGGGTACAGACAGGTTAAATGGGATAGAAACTCAAAAGAAGGTTTTCCTGTCTTAGGATCTCACAAAAGTTGCACCATTTATGGGTCCTAGATAAAACGTCATGTTTGTAAGGTGCTGGAAATTGAACCTGGGATCTCATGCGTGTTTCAGCAGATTTTTTCACGGTTTCCCATGCCAGCCTTGAACTAGGAATCCTCTTGCCTCACCCCCCCCCCAAGTAACTGAGATTACAGGTTTATGTTGCCAGGCGTGGCTGAAAGTGTCCATTTCAGACTTGCTAATGATTGTACCTACTTTCCAGTCATGGACATGGAGTCTATAATGAATGTGGGAATGCAGTATTTCTTCATAGAAGTGAATTTATATTGGTGTGGTGGGTGCATGTTCATATGTATACAGGTGTAAATGTATGTGCACACATGGAGACAGAAGTCTTACCATCCAGATTTTTTGAGACAGGGTCTCTCATTGTCCTGGAGTTAGACTAGCTGGCCAGTGAACCCCAGAGAACCCCCCTGTCTTCACCTCCCTGGGGCTGGGATTATAAGTGTGCACCATAACTGGCCTTTTTACATGGGTTCTGGTGACTTGAACTTGGGTCCTCATGCCTGCAAAGCAGGTACCTTAATGACTAAGCTACCTCCTCAGCCCATAAAATGAATGTTTATTCACTTTTATCTTCTTTCATATTTCTATGTTGTTTGTGCAAAATTATAAAATGAGGATAAAAACAGATCACCTCATGTGGTCTGTTTCCATTCCTACCCTGTAAATATCTCTATGAGATGACTGGGGCATTTCTAAGTGTGTAACAATGAAAGGAACAGCAGGTGCAGCTGGCCTGCCTCCCTTCTTTACCAACCCCCCTTTTAACTCATGGGGTCCCTGGAATGTGCAACAGGAACCTGAGCATGATTCAGCCAACCCATAAATGGCCCATACCCAAAAAGTGACCTCTAACTTTTTCTTAACAGAACAAACAAAATATCATCCAAAGCCCCTAACAGGTAGTTCAAACCAAGGCTTAGTCTTTATGCTTATTCCATAAGTTGAAACTAGGAACCTGAGAATCTTAGAAAAGGGAAGAAAAAGAATCTAGAAGATCAGGAAGAGAATGGAGAAGGAACACAGCCATGATATCTCAAAGCTGAAGGTGGTCACCTTCCCACCCAGGAGTTGAATCTTCTTGATAAACGTCTCCCTGCCCAGAGAAATGCCCCTCTACCCAGATGTCTCTAATGGAGATAACTCATCCTCTCACAACTTGGCTTAGGTGGCCATTCTTCAGAGTAACTCTTGTGATTTCCCAGCAAGAAGAAGCCTGACCCTCTTTTATACAAAAGTAGTGTGTTCATCTCCCCCCAAAGTGACTGTCACACTCCACCCTCCATCACCTTCTTTCAAGTCCCTTCACTGCTCCAGCTCTGGCCTCTGAACGCATGAACTTCTTAGTGGGCTTCTTGAAATTCCAAAGTGTCCAAGACTAAGCCCAGTCTCCAAGGACAAGACCTTTATCCCATGGTCAGAAACTCCCCTTACCCAAAAGGGCCTACGGCTTTCTTATGTCGTCACAACCAATGACCAGAACTAAGGAAAAGTCTTTTATTCTATGACTGCCAGAAAAGCTTTCTGAAGTATCTCAACTCTAGAATCTTCCTTCCAACTGTCCCTGGAAGCTGCCGCCTGGTCAAAATCAATACAGGTCACAGCATCTCTGTGTGTAACGAGTCCTCTGTACCAGCAGAGGACACTGCACACTGCCTAGACACAGCAAATGGGGACTATTGACAGATTGGAAACTGGGTGTGGGCACCTGGGAGGGGTGGGAAGAACCCTGCATGAACCTGGGAAGGTCACAAGTTGACTAAGACAGAACCATTTTTCTGATAATGGACTGGCAGGGAGTGCCAGGTCTCCTCCTGCAAGTATGGGAGGAGCAACTACAGTGACACAGAGTGTCCCAGGGCATCTTGGGTATTCAACCTTTCAACAAGCAGCTAAAAGTTGCTGGCACCATGCAAATGTCTTGTGGGTATCTTTCCTCTCCCTTCTCTTTGGCACAAAGTTCCAGACAACCATTGCTCCAAAAAGGCACTTTATAGACCACATTTCTGGCTTCCAACTATACAGTTGCCTATTGGCCATGCCTTCTTCATGAAGGAAGGGCGTCTTTGTCATTCCCGTTTACCCACATCCTAACCACGCCTCTGTGTTCTTCCCAACTTGAATCCTCACTTCACGCTGATTCCTCTTCCAGGCTCAGTGTTTCCTGCTTGGTTTCCATGACAAGAGGCTTTCTGACCTCTCCCCAGCCACAGGGACTGTCCCTTACGCTTCTGACTGATTTCTCTGTCTGTGGTCTAAAGGCAAAGTTGTTCATGGGTTCTGTTCTTGATCCTTCTCTTTCTTTTAAGAAAGTAAGTTGTTTTAATGGCAAATAAAACAAACTAATAAAGAAAGTTGCATGATTTATGAATTCATCAATTTATGAATTCAGAATATCCTCTCGGGTGGATATAGCCTTTCCAATGTCCTTTAATATGAAGGGAGGAGAGTGAAAAATTAAAATATTTGCTTTATCTTGTCCCCAGAATGTTCTAATAATGTCCCCAGCCACACACACACACACACACACACACACACACACACACACACACACACACACTGTCCTAAAGAATATTGCTACCCAAGGATCTATTGGAAACGTTTGAATGTATTGTTTATCACTAGAATATGGGGGTGCTACTGATATCTAATGATCAAGACCCAGATTCAGTTCCTGCCAAGTCTTGACTGTTCCGCCACCGTGTGATCACACATCTGCTTCATATCACACACAGATGCAAAGCGTTGGAGGCTTGTTGAGGAACACAACTGGTATGCAGAGAAAATATTGTGTTTCCCTTTCATTTGGAAGCTATACAAGTTTTTGACCTCTTTGTAAATTTGTGTCATCAATGGAAAAACTACTCAGAATATTATCATTACCAAAAGACATCCTGGCATCAGCCTGCATTTCCTGATGGCCAAGCCCATGGCGATTCTCTGTGTTGGTGCAAACATTTGACTCCTTCCCTATGTCTTCCAGAGAAGCCCTGCCGGATGTCTTACACAGAGAAATTATGTAATAGCATGACCAATTTTTTCTTTTGTGTCTCCTTATATTATATCTGGGACATTGTGTGGAATTTTAAATTATTTGTGACCATAAAATGTCTTTGTTTCCTCTTCCTTACAGTGTGAAGTATTGCTTTCTTTATTTTTCTATAAAACAGATAACAATAAAACTTCAAAATTAGCCTGGCATGGTGGCGCACACCTTTAATCCCAGAATTTAGGAGGCAGAGGTAGGAGGATTGCTGTGAGTTCAAGGCCACCCTGAGACTACATAGTGAATTCCAGATCAGCCTGAACTACAGCGAGACCCTACCTCGAAAAACCAAAAAAAAAAACCTTCAAAATTGCTGACCTAAAGAAATAATATTCTAGCCAGGCATGGTGGCTCACGCCTATAAACCAGTACCTGGGAGGCTGAAGTAAAACTGCCACCAATTCAAAGTCAACCTACACTGCATAGAGTTCTAGTCCAGCCTAGGCTGAGGAGTGAGACTCCATCCTAAAAAAAAATTGATGATAATAATATTCTTTTTCAAAAGAAACTTTTGTCAATATCCTAAAGTCCCTACTAAAGGTCCCACACATGTTTTTGATAGAAATGAATAGTCATGTGAGACTTCCACAATCTTTATTCTAATGAAGTTTTCTGTAGACCTCCTGAAACACCAAGAATATCACAGGCTCTAGTTCACGGTCACTGTTTGTCATTCTTTCTCTGGCCAGTCAGAACTCACGGAGAGGAGATGAATGGCAGATCAAGCTAAACCCAATTAGGATGTGAGGGGCAGCAAGGCCCGGGGAGCAGCTGGATCTGTTGTTTTCCCAGGGACATCAAGGGGTTGGTTGTCTTGGGCCTGATACAATCAGACAGGAGGCATTTGTGGTGGGGGAGAGGGGGGAACCTATTCTTTTCTAGAGTTAGAAGACTCTCAGAGATGTGTTAGAAATGTGGCTGTATAAAAAGCCATGCCTCTGTGCAGGAAGAAAGGCCTTTGGCCAGTTATAGAATAGAGCAAACAGCCACCACCACACTGTGACCTTGCAAAAAAGAAAAGTGGAAAAAAGGAGTCCCATGACTCTGGCAGTCAACAGGCTGAGAGAGAGATTCTGTCTTTCCCTCTACATCCTTGTGAGGGACAAACCCAGCTTAGACTATGTGGGGAGGTGTCTGCAGACATCTGAAAGTGTGGGCAAAAATGCAGAAACCAGGTCTGTACTGTCATCTATGGGTAGTGTATTGGTTACTTCTTTGTTGCTGGAACAGAATATCTAATCGCTAACAGCTTAAGGAAGGAAGTGGTTTGTTTTCAGTTTACAGATTTCAGAGGAAGTGTCCATTATGACAGAGAAGGCATGGCAAGCCTGAGCAGGAAGCCTGGGTCATATCTTCACATCAGCCTGTACTACAGCGTTGAGCAAACCAGCAAGGCTGGGTTGTAACACTTCAAGGCTTGCCCCCAGTAACACACTTCCTCCAGCAAGGCTCCACCCCCAAAGGTTCTATAATATTCCAGAATAGAACACCCAACTGGAAATTAAGTATTTAAATACATGAGTCTATGTATATTTTACATTCAATCCACCATATTCCATCCCTGGCCCCAATAGA